>JBAIZL010000002.1:118694386-118816886 GCA_036971475.1 Prosapia bicincta | reverse complement strand
AAATATCGATTTATTAAGTAAATTAATTTAATTAATTTTAATAAATATTTTCTGTTTCTGTTTTGCCGCTTAATATTGTGATTTTGTCATATAGGCTACATATTTGTATTGTATGTAATTGTTCAATAAAAAGAAACAAATGAAATTTTTATTTGTTGGCTTGAATAAGAATTGACTTGAATTTTTTTCATATATCACTCCGTTTTGTTTAAGTTTTATATACATAAAACTAAAATCTATGGTTTTGTTTTTACATCCGCCTTAATTTGGAAATAGATAAAAACAAAATTTTACTTAAGTCGTTTACGTAAAAAGTTAAAAACGTAAATGAAAGTAATATTTTTTAATATTCAAACGTTAGCTAATTCAAAACTCCATTCTTGTGACGTCTCCAGACCTCTTCTTGTACGTGTCTAGTGAGGTCGTCTACCTCTTCGTAGGACCGAGACTAGGTTGAGGAGTAAGGGCGTTTGAACTATGGAAGAATTTGTATTAACGTGGTTTAAGATGATGTTTGGTTATTTATAAAAATACAAAATGCATTCAGATTTGTAAGGTTTGTACAGATTTTTATTTTGGAAAATATAAAGATAAAATGACAGCGGCTCTTCAATAAAATTCTAAATGAAATATTGAACGGTTTGTTAAAGCCGACATTATTCTGACGGTCTCAGACCAATCAGTACTTTGTCAGTTCAATTTGGGAAAGGAGGAATGGTCCAGGGTCAGATCCTAATCTGACATTGGAATAGGATTTTGGTTTGTTAACAGCTACCTCAGTGGTTGTCTGTGAAACCAATTATTCCAACCTCGTTGATTTCATTGTAACAAATTGTTCAAATTGTAACAGTGGAGTTTAGGTGTGTTTCCTTAATTTTATGTGAAACAGTCAGTTTATTGAGATTTGTGACGATCAGCACCTAAACCTCACACTTTGAAAACCTCTCACTGTAGTTGTTTGTATTGTTCTTTTATCTAAAAGTACTATTGTTGGATTAGTTTGTTGAAATAAATTTATATTAGCGAAATTGTATCAAAAACAAAAAAGAATTCGGTTCATACAGAATTAGGTATATAAAAACAATCTGAAGTCGAAATACTAATGATAAAGGGAAAGATTCTTGTATTTGGAACATATTGTGTCACATTTAGTAACCAGACGCTTTTCCAGTATTATTAGTATGAAATCTAAAGCTCTCGTAAGTAAAATATTAACACACAGACAATTGTGACATTATACCTATAAAAAAATGCACGTAAAGGTTTTGTTATATCAAGATAAATATCAATATTTAATATGCATAAGGTGTTTTTGCAGGAAAAGCGTAGAGAATTGTATGCAATATATTGTGGTAACCGGTGGATTTGGTCTAGAAAGTCCAGATTAACTGAGAGCGGGAAAACACTGCGAACAACGGGAAAAATATTAAAGCATGTTGATAATATCCGACATTGCTGGGTTTAATTTGAATTTGTTTCTTGCATTCGATATAAATAAAAGTCTTGCATTTTCAAACCGTTCCGTTTTGGCTTCATATTATATAGTAACTTTCGTTTATCCGGGTTATTTAAACTTAGTCGGTCTCAATTTCTCCTTATTAAGATTTTTTTCCCTGGCGAAAAACCAATTATGGTTATCATTGACAAACAACAGCAAAGTAAAAATCAAAATATTTGAGATGAAACAAAAAAAAAGTTAAATTTTACATAAAATAAAATTTACAAAACTTAAGGAACAAAATTTAAACATAAAAGTAATAGTATAAAAATAAATAACATAAATAACAATAAATGTATAACAATAAAAAAAAACACTTAATGTAGAAAATAATTAGAAATATTGAATTAATAACAAAAAAACTATAAAACAATAAATAACAAATTAACATCAACGAACAATATAACAGTAAATTATTAATATTGTATTACTTTACTATATAAAATATAATTTTAATGGAAAATCGGTTATATCTAGTTAAAAACTTGAAAATAAAAGGAATATCCCATTTAAATTTTAATGGATTCAGAAACACAAATTAAAATTAATACAAAACCAATGCAAAACAATGCTTTCCAGAAAGACAAGATTGTAACTGATATTTATATTAAGCTGCATCGTTCGTTCCGACTTTGCCAACCCTGTTACATTTTATTATTACACGTGCGCTTGTACGTGTGTATTAAGTTATTTTATAAATATAATTTATTGCTTTGAGTTTTTTTACAATGATTTATCAATAGTCACCGGATATTTTATCAGAAGACGCTGCAGTAACCTGAGTACTATCTTATCCAAACTGAAAAGGATACCAGAGGATTAAACAACCCTCCCACCACACACACGCTCTCTCTCTCGCTCGCGGAGGTCTTTATGAAGATCTAATAATTGTCTACACTGTAACATTTAGGTAATTTACAACGACAGTTTTTTATTTTATATATTATTGTTTGGAAATAGAGGCCAAACACTATTTAATTAGGCCACTCCTTAAGATAATAGAAAGATAGGTTATTAAATAGCGATTTCTTATATTTTTTAAATTACTTTGAATATTCATCAAATTTCGAGATAACTTGACTTCCGTTTCCAAGAAATAATATGTTGAGTCAAAAATTATCTAAATGTAACAGTTTGAAGAAAAAATAGTTTTGTAGCCAAAGCGTATAAAGTAAGTAATCGAAAATCTTCGACGGCAGGTAGGGGCATGAGCACATGGAGGTTCGATGGTGGCTTAATTCTCTGGAGTGCTTCTTAACTTAGATAAGATACAGTTTTGCTTCATTTTTGTTGATAGTGATACAATGCTGTACAAAATTAGCATAATTAATTTGTAACATTCGTGCTGTACTTGATCTTTTAAATTACTGTATAGTAATGTTATTACTTGGTTTTACATCAGGGTCATTGTCACTCTAAAATTCATGGAAATAATAGGTTTGCAAATAAACATTTAATCTATGCTAAATTTAATGCATACACCAAATAAACTAGGGTAAATAAAATAGGTTATGTAAACAATAACAGCAAATCTCTGCCAAAGGTAATTCCAACTATATTTTTCAATCTTGTTTAACGCAGAACAAAAGGGCGTAGCAGGCAACAGTAAACACTGCAATAAGAGATGCCTAGCAATCTCTATTGAATACTTTGTGTTTCATATCAACTTGTTCATTTGTTCACATGAATACCATCTTCTTTGTTTCTATGTTTCTCTTGCCTATACGGTTTTTATTGTGCGTTCTTTTAACACTTATGTTTTATTAATGTTTGTATTTCTCTGTATTATTATGAAATAAAATATGGTCTATTGTTTATTTTCGTTTTGTAATTCATACTTTTGCCTGAATTTCGCTTTTACTTCTGTGTATATGATAAATTCAAATTGGATTTTCAAAACCTCACTAAACATTTTTATACATACTAGTTTCGGTGTCGATGTCGCCTTCATCAGTGATGAATACCTTTGGAGAATTGTTCTCACTAGCTAAGCTCTACCTTTATAGTTTGGATTTTCGCCAAAATATGTTTTGTAATTGTTGCATTCATTATATCATCCTACAATTATTTAAAAGTACATTTAGCAAGAATCGTATTTATATTCTAAACTTGTGGATGATACTTGCTGTTAATACAGTTTTTTCAATTTAATATTTTCACTTTCTATTTTGCCACTTAAAATTGTGATTATGTTAAATGTATATTATGACTTAACTTGCCAATACGTTGGGCGTCATATTATAACTTAACTTTGGTTATAATTAAAATTATTTTAAATGTTATTTAATTACCTTACCTATTGAAGTCACCTTCAGGTTATAAAAGAATTAACAATCTTATCAATTTTGTTTTTCATCACTTGCATTTATTCTTTACAATTCATTCTACACATTATTCCTAATTTATATTAATATAGTGCAGTGACAGGCTTGATGTCTTAACTAAACTACAATAATAAGGGTTGACTTCTGAGGCTTTAGATTCAATTAGAATAACAAAAAAACAGTAGTAAAATTATATTCTTGCTCTCGGGGTCGCTATTATGGGAACTTTGCTTTAAATTGGAAATGGTGAATAGAATTATATTTATAAATTTTGATGAAGTTAAAATTTGTTTTAGACTAACGATAGATGTCTGTTGGCTACACTTATAATTTAAATATACTTATAGTTCAGAAGAGTCCCTTTAATCCTGGCTTGTTCACTTCCGCGCTAACACTTGATACAAAACTTACTTTATATTTTAAAAAAACTTTTACTTCGCACTTTACTAAAATTTACTTTAAAAAAACTCTATTTAAATTAACAAAATTCTCCCTTTACACTTTCATCCTTGTCCCCACCAACCTGCCTGCCTTTCTCCCAGACTCTCTTCCAACTTCCTCCTTTAAACTCCCGATCATTTAGTTTTTATGAAATCTAATCTCTCCCACTACCACCGATACGTTATTTTCAGTTTCCCACAGTTCTTAATTTAGCTAAACCCAACGGTACATGGTTAATTCCCCAGGCTATATCGGCCGCTGGATTTCCCATCTTAACAAGCCTTGGACCTTTGTCTATTTGCCGGACTCCACTGATAAACTTCCTGGAAAGAATAATGACCTGCTTTGGGTACCTGCTTTATCCGCACTAGAAAACTATTTGTATTTCTTTGCGAAATATTATAGATGATTTATTTTCGCAACTAGCTTAATTCAATCTAAAGCCTCGTACTTTATGTTATAATATACATATTTATATTATTTGTTACTATTTAATAAAGAGTAATTGAAATTAACTATTTTTTTTTATCCAAATAGGAATCGACTTGGTTTTATGCATTTCTTGTTTTTACGATAACTTAATTCTTTTACAGGAAAAGTATGTAATTAATACTGCAAAATTATCTTCAATATTTTTACCTTTATTTACTCTGTTATCCAATTTTAAAAATTAATGTTGTGCAATCATCGTTTGATGTCTGAAATAAAAGACAACTGTTTATTTTAGTTTTCCCACTAATATATAATATGTCTTACACTTCTTGTTGTTTGGTTGCAGGTAAGGAGTGTTTAGCTGTGTTGTGCAGTAACATGTTCGCGTACGTAAGTAGCCTATTTTTTCTCAATAAATATCGGAGATTGTCCGTTTCGCGTTTTTAAATGTTTATATTACTAAATTAAAAAAGAGATGAACTAGATGTAAGATACAGAAGACTAGCACCGGTATTCGGAGTTAAGCCCCTACAATAAACTCTTTGTTTATAAGCAAGTGCTAAAGCCAGTATGGACATACGGGTTACCAATTTGGGGATGCACCAAGAGCAGCAATTTACAAGTAATAGAACGCTTCCAAAATAAAGTGTTGAGAGCTATAGTGGGAGCTCCATGGTACGTCCGTAACTATTATATACTTAGGGACCTCAAGATGAAGAGCGTGAGAGAGGAGGCCGCCACTGCAGCAGTGAATCACTTCGGGCGGCTCCAGGAACATACGAACCCTGCAGCTATGCGACTAGCTCACAGGATACCAGTGCATAGACTTAGGCGCACTAAACCTTTGGACTTGATTCCAGAGCAACATTAAGTCAGTCTCGTTCACTGGAACAAGACGAACATTGTAATCTCCATCAGAAAGCAAGCTGCTAGATAGGATTTATCTTAGTTGCAGTTTATAATAATTAAATTGAAAAAAAAAATATTACTAAATAGAAAAAATAGACGGGGACTGAAAGACTAGATAGAAAAATAACCTTGTTTTAAATATTTTAAAAAATAATTAGTTAATATAAAATTAAAGTTATATGACTACTTTAAATACATAAATGAAAACTCGGTCTCTGTTGAAAGGGGATTAAAGAAAAATCATTTAGCCAACTTTTAAAAATAAACCCAATTCTTAAAATTATATTGGTGAAGAGCACAGCCCTTTGATATCGACGTTATATTAACTGATATCAAAGGTTGTAATTCTTTCGCAATAGTTGGAACTGTTAAACATTTAGTTGTAATACTGACTCATTCGCATTTCAGTTCAGGGTTGGTTAGGTTTGACCGCCGAACCCTCCAATCCGAAATAAGCCCATTTCGTTAGTTTTACAGGCCTCGTGCACTCGCATTGCGTTCTCTGTCCTCTGTATTATTTCCGTGCATTCTGACTGACTCATGCAGACGCATTTAGACTCCTCCAGAACAAAACAAATACAGTTAAACTATGGAATGCCGAGGACGATTACTGTGGAACTCTGTAATGGTGTCTTATTTCAGAGTGGCCGAGTGCTTTACTTGCCCAGTACGCGTGAACAAAAGGCAAATTAAAAGAAATAACGTTTCAGAAGCGAAATATTTGTACTATTTTCGTTACATGAAAGGCGGAAAGATATTTTAAAGAATTATCTCTGCAGTAATAAAACTGTATTTTGATAATTCTGTATTTGAGTCACGCATAATGATTGAATAAATACATTTTCAAACACGTCAAACCAAGGATAAACTATTTTCAAATCGTAACCTAACCTAGTAATTTGTTAGTAATTTAATTCCATTAACGTTTTTCTAGAAACGTTTGTTGTTCGATATTGGTTTGTTAAATTTCAATCAACACTATGATTGTGACGTTTTTCGCTTGGTTTCAAAACGACGATAAACTTTTAAAATTTAAAATAATCAAAATAAGTAAACTTGGTTAAATGTATAAAATATCTGGAATTGATACTGCGTGTGGGAAAACTTAATAGAGTATGCTTGATGAACAGCTAAGTTTCAGTTTAAAAGTGCGAAAAAATCTGATTTTATCTTACATTCAAGTAGGAGTAAATGTAAATAAAAATTTGTTTGTATAAATGCTTTCAGGTAAGCTAGAAATCTGAGTATTACATTAAAACTATCTCGTGGTTTAATGATTATTTGTAATATATATATATATATATATATTTATATATATATATATATATATATATAATATATATATATATATATGTAATATAATATGTTTTATGGTATAATAACAAGCGAGACTATTCAAATACAAGAATTATTCAATTATTTTTACTCAATAAATGAAAAAAATTAATAAATAATTCTTATATTTCAATAACTTCATTTGTTTTTGATTATTATCCAAGAAAACATTATATATATATATATATATATATATATATATATATATATATATATATATATATAACAAAATTTGTGAAGTACAACATATTAGCTAGGGGCGATGCTTGCAATGTAACATGAATATATTTACATAAACCAATAATAAAAAAATGTTCTAATCACTGATTAACTAACATTAAACTAGCTCAAACCATATGGGTCAACTCTTCTAATAGATTTTTTTGTAATAGACATTACAACGGATGTAATTGCAATACGTTTAAAAAAGTAAAACAAGTAGACGTCTTTTTAAAACAGAGGAAATATTTTGAAATAATATAGGCTGTTCTGTATTCACTTCTTGTATAATTTCTCTACCCGTTGTTTAATACTTCGACCTATCGAGTGATCGTTAGAGGGGTATTGCTGTAGCACTCCAAATTATAATGATGCTTTGCTCTGCCTACTCGCCCTTTAATGGCCATCGGAAATACAATACTGTGATTTCACCCTCGCTGTGTTCTCCCTTGTTCGTGTTAACGAGTATAACCTTAGAGACCTCTTTCTGTAGGAGATATTTAATAACACATGTTTTTTCAATTAACGGTGACTTATTTGGGTAAAATAATAATAAGGCCATACGAACTTAATAAGTAATAGCAATGTTGTCCTTTAAATCGTGTTTGTAAAAATTATAACTTCTTATATAAGATTTAATTTGTTTTGTATAATATACTGTGTATACTGGTGGGGTAGTCTTGTGAGCTCTGGAACTGCCTGGCTCGACCCTTTTATCCCTTGGTCCGGGCGGGTTCAGATAGATACCAAGTAATCTCTGCTAAACCACCACTTGAATGGAAAACAATCATTTCTTTCCGGTCACTAGGTAGTCTTGTGGACTCTGGAACTGTCTGGCTCGACCCTTTTTATCCATTGGTCCGGGCGGGTTCAGATAGATACCAAGTAATCTCTGCTAAACCACCACTTGAATAGAAAACAATCATTTCTTTCCGGTCACTAGGTAGTCTTGTGGACTCTGGAACTGTCTGGCTCGACCCTTTTTATCCATTGGTCCGGGCGGGTTCAGATAGATACCAAGTAATCTCTGCTAAACCACCACTTGAATAGAAAACAATCATTTCTTTCCGGTCACTAGGTAGTCTTGTGGACTCTGGAACTGTCTGGCTCGACCCTTTTTATCCATTGGTCCGGGCGGGTTCAGATAGATACCAAGTAATCTCTGCTAAACCACCACTTGAATAGAAAACAATCATTTCTTTCCAGTCACTAGGTAGTCTTGTGGACTCTGGAACTGCCTGGCTCGACCCTTTTTATCCATTGGTCCGGGCGGGTTCAGATAGATACCAAGTAATCTCTGCTAAACCACCACTTGAATAGAAAACAATCATTTCTTTCCAGTCACTAGGTAGTCTTGTGGACTCTGGAACTGCCTGGCTCGACCCTTTTATCCCTTGGTCCGGGCGGGTTCAGGTAGATACCAAGTAATCTCCACCACTTGAATAGAAAACAATCATTTCTTTCCGGTCACTAGGGTCACTAGGTAGTCTTGTGGAGTCTGGAACTGCCTGGCTCGACCCTTTTATCCCTTGGTCCGGGCGGGTTCAGATAGATACCAAGTAATCTCTGCCAAACCACCACTTGAATAGAAAACAATCATTTCTTTCCGGTCACTAGGTCTTGTGGAGTCTGGAACTGCCTGGCTCGACCCTTTTATCCCTTGGTCCGGGCGGGTTCAGATAGATACCAAGTAATCTCTGCCAAACCACCACTTGAATAGAAAACAATCATTTCTTTCCGGTCACTACTGTTAATTTGATCTTACATTTGAATTACTATTTGTAATACGATAATAATACAAAAAACTAATTGAAAAAATAGAAATTTGTATAAAAAAAACACCGAATCAAAAACCGTGCATGTTTCAAATGTATCATAGAGAACAGAACAAAATTAAATGTGTTTTCAAACTGAGGCTCAGCAGATTAGTCAGGTAGTTAAATGGAATATACGAAAGATTCGTAGGCCTACAACGAAATATGCTTACACCAGGAATCTTGCAAAAGATGCGTAAATGATGTAGTTTTGACAGGTGGCGTCAGAACATTATGATAGGCGAACACGTATCTTTTAAAATCTTTGAGCTTTTTAAGTGAGCTTTCTAAGATAAACTGACAAGTTTCTCGGGATTGGAGATCCTTTAAAACTTTATTTATTAAACCTGATTTCCATCACACTTTCCCTTTGGCTTGGGACTGGCAAAATGATAGAGGTGTGTTCGTCATCATTTTGGCGTTTTTAAAATCCGCTTGTAGTATTTTTTGATATTTTAAAGTGTTTAAAGTTTTACAGAAATTATTCATTTTATGTATATTTCTACTTGAACATTAAATTTGATCTTACCATCTGATTTCATTGGTCTAATCTACTGCAATTTTTGAATGTAGGAAAGACATTTTAAACCAGCCATAGCTAGTAGAAGTCACCTTCATATTCAGTAAATACAAATCACAATGAGGTTAAGATTAAATCTAGCTTATCAACACGATAGCTGAAAGAAAAGTGACCACTAGCCAAGAGGAAAACTCTTTTTAGACCAATTTTATTTTGAAAAATCTAAAACCTTGAAAGTTATTAGCAAATAGTTTAGGGGTAGATGATCTGCAGTGACAACTGGAGTTTGGTTTGCACTTTTTTTTGCTTACCAAATTTACCACTTAACCTCTTCAATTGCAATTAGGGGTAGATGATCTGCAGTGACAACTGGAGTTTGGTTTGCACGTTTTTTCGTTTACCAAATTTACCACTTAACCACTTCAATTGCAATTGTTTCCTCATGTACACATGTTTCGCTGTACGCATTTTTCGTGCCACGCTCAG
Source organism: Prosapia bicincta (assembly GCA_036971475.1). NCBI lineage: Eukaryota > Metazoa > Arthropoda > Insecta > Hemiptera > Cercopidae > Prosapia > Prosapia bicincta. The sequence goes on along the minus strand of JBAIZL010000002.1, from coordinate 118,806,908 downwards.
AAACGACCTTCCTCGACCCTTTTGATTCCTTGATCCGGGCGGGTCAGATAGATACCACCCGAGTAATCTCTGCTAAACCACCACTTGGACAAAAATTACCATTTCTTTCTGATCACTACTAGTAATATAATGATACATTTGAATTACTATTTATAATACATTAATAATAATACAAAACACGAATTGATAATATAGAAATTTGTATCAGAAAAACACCGAATTCATAATCCGTGCCTATTTCAAATACGTCATTAACAATATTAAATGAAACAAAATATAATTATTTTTCAAATGAAGTTTCAGCAGAGGTTATTCAGTCAGTTAACTGAGCTCGCGCCCGTATCGAGAGATGAAAAGGTCGAGGCAGCAGGTAGTTTATAGTCGGCACGACAACCACAAGTAGCCACAGCACGAATACAGAACTCTCCAGTGAAGGTTAAGGTACGCAAGGCCGTGTAAACATGCTCATGCCATTTGTCCAGGGTGTTACATTTAGGTCGTCTCAAAACGCAGCACGAGTCTAATTGACAAGTGATTGCAGCCTGCAACGGATGCTAACGACATGGCCCGTTATCATCTCATTGATATGAAAGTTGAAGGTCAGCCGTATAACCCATCGTGATTCAACAACAGGAAGTTGTATAGATTATAACAATGTCGGTTAAACGATTTATTAACTAGATCACTCGTCAAGGCGGACTTATGGATCGGGCCTTCGACAACTGCAGTGTCATTGAGAGATCTCTGATATATGCGCGATAGGTTGCCCTTGCAAGTCTTGTTTCCTATTAAATACCCTCTGTACCGATTACCTAGGATTCAAGTGCTCAGTTGTCACCTTGGTCACACACTACTAGTATAAAAACATGAAACATTTTCGAGATAAACTATTGATCGAAAATAATTACACCATTAAAACGTACTTAAGAGTTAAACCTAACTCTAGGTTTACATATATTTATATAGATTTTGAGATTTAACTTATTCAAGATGTAATTTTAGAAAAGAAAAGAAAAAGAAAAATATGAAAAAAATTTGAGTAGGGGAAGTAAACGCTGAATGAGAACTAGAAGGACAAAAACAAGTAGAAAAAAAAGGGAGAAGAATAACATAAAAGGATGGAAAATTAATAGAAAGAGAAGGAAAGAAGAATAAGAAAGAGAAAAGGAAGAACAAGGAACAATGCAAAAAAAGAGAAACTTATGAAAGAGAAGAATAAATAAGAGAATGAAGAAGAAGAAAAACAAGACCATCTTCAATATATTTTTATTAAAGATGCTCTACGGTAATCGTGGAGTGGAATAAAATGAGCACAGTAAATTACAACTTTAAACTTTTAACGGATATGGCAATTATTTAATAGATAAACTACACAGAAAAATACTCAAAAAGAACAGTAACAACAACACAAACAACAAAAACACGAACACAAACAAATTCATCGCCCTCACTTACATAAACAAACTCGCAAATAAAATAGCACATCAGTTCAAAAAAGTAGGATACAATGTAGCTTACAGAACAACAAATAAAATCTAAACGGCTATCAGGCACAGCATTAATAACAATACAATAACCCAGGAGTTTACAAACTACAATGCAACAACTGCAATAAGTTCTGTATTGGACAAACCGGGAGATCTTTCGCCGGAAGATGGAAAGAACACAAAACGCACTGCACACTACTATTGAATCCACTTTCGCAAATCATCTCATGGACACTAAACACTCATGCAATACTATGGAAAATAACATGAGCATCCTCCATACATGCAACAAAGGCCATAAATAAAACACACGAGAATAATATGAAATATGCAGACATAGCAACATACATAAAAATGACATCCTAAATGAACAAACACGGCACAGATCACACATACTCTTCGATCACTTCATTTCGAACTTTCAAAAATTGGTACCAAAGAAGCACAACAGCAGCATTCCTAGCGGCAAAAATACGAGGCTAAAGAAGTCGTAAGACGAAAACGTTTCCTCCAAGTGTAAGTTAACAATTTAACAACCTTAAGTTAACAAAATGTCTGATCGCAAGTAATAGCAAAAATGTAATAAGTAGTTAACAACCAGCTCGTCATGAATAGCAACAAGATTTCGAAAAATGTATGTTTTTAATATTTATTTAAACATCCTTTAGGCTTAAGTCTTTTTATAGTCGCATGCTGACAATATCACACCTATACTCTTTGTAGATTTTAAAATGACCACCAGTTTAAGACGGTGATAGGCAACTATTGGGAATGCTACAGGTTTAATTACATTTCGGGCGTAAAGTTTATATAGATGGACGTATTACGTAAGATGTGGTGGGATCATATGAACGATCGCGAGAGTACATGATCACGTTCGCGTTCGGGATTTATAAATGGTGCATTTAAATTGTCATAAGTAGATAAAATATATATAGTCTATGTATATTCAATTAAATTGGCGTGCATAGTTGTTTTTATAATTTTTCTGAATTTTTTATATAGGCCAATGACAGATCACAAGCAATTAATTCGGACAATTAATCGATCACAGATCACGGACAGTTGATAAATTAATCAATTTAACAATAGTTTATGACTATCCGAAGTTTAAATTTTGTAAATTTGTAAAAATTCACTGAGCCAGAACGTTTTCGATCTCTATGTGGCGATCTTCATCAGTATCTACGGCTTGGAGTGGTTAGGTTAAGCGGTGACGGTTTTAAAGGCAGGTTTTCGATAGTATCAAAGAGTGTGTAAAGGGTTTGTTCGTTTAATATGTTTGTACTTTGTGTTTATGTGGGTCTGTAAATTTCATATTGTTCTAGTGTGTTGAGAAGTCGTCTTTTTTTGTTGATGTGTAAGATCTTTTAATTAATGCATGCTTTTTTAACACTCGACGTTTTGAATTTCTTTCCGAAATTCCTTTCCAAGAGCTCGGTTTTTATTAAAGCAATATACAACATAGCTTACAGTTTATAAAATTCATAACGTTACATTAAACATAATAAAAACCAACAATACAAAACTTTTAATAAATATTCTAATTCACAAGTCAAATTTTTATCACAATAAAATAGAACATTTTCTGAATGTTAAACAAAAGTATTTTTTTATAACTAAAGTATAAAATAAAACAATTCTGCTGAATTCCCAATGAGTTTATAGAAAACTGCAACAATCGTATTGCCTATAATTGTTGCAAACAATTTATTATAATGTATATAAAATATTTAAAGCTACTGTAGGAAGACTTTGCGTAAGACGGAAAATATTTAAATTTCAGTATTCCCTAAAGAAATGAACACAACCGTTTTAACTATTCATTGGCAAAAGTTATTGATTCCCCCCCCCCTAAATTTATTAATGCCGCATCGGTACGAATTTAATTGCGGAACGAAAGTATATAAATCGAGTAATAAGAAATTTTTTCGTTGAAAATAAGATTAACAAATTTCAGAAATACTGTACAAGCACATTGACAAATGTGAAATTTTTAAATATAAATACAGTTAGAACTAATAGTTGTAGTAGAATACGTTTATTCCAGGCAAAGTTTAATTTATAATAATTAGTTGTTTGAATCAATGTAATTCTATTTGAATGAACTTAATTTCATTGATTTCAGTGAATTACTAAACCTTATAAAAACTTGTGAATATTACAACACATGTACCCTGGAGCAGCGTTCGGTTACTAACACTATATGTACAGTGTTCGTTAAACTCAGGTTTGTTTTGTAAAGTTTACACTAAACCATAAATATTTACACCTGTAATATAATACAACTGTAGACAATAATCCGTATATATTAAAATTTACTAAAATGAAACCATTTAACTTTTGTGGTAATTATTTTTGATTAATTTGAATGGCGTTGTTAGTATTTAACAACATTGTTACTAATATCACCACTGCGGTCTTTCAATTCCAGCCTATATCGTTGAAAATAAATGATATCTTTATTAATATTTTTATATATAAGTTTAACCTGTACTTGTTATTTAGTCAATGTATTTCTTTACACTAGAATTTTTTAAAGACGTTTTTTAAGCTTCTAAATCGATACACAACATGTTTAAAGACTCATCAGCTGTGGGAAAATGACCTTGAATGAAAGATAATCAGTCAAACGCCATAAAAAATGCAGTGTGTATTTGTTAAATATGTTTGCATAGCGTCCGTATTTATATTCGCCTGTTTGAACAGCAGTGCTTTTTAATATCGTCATAATGAGAGGAGTGTATGCACTTGTGTTTTTATTATCGTCATCCAGCACAGGTTTTTGCAGTTTTTTGCGCGCATGCATATTTAGAGTGGAGTTACACATTACTAATTGAATTTTATTTTAACAACGCAAAATACGTATAAAGTTTTTTGGAATTCAGTTTCAATTAAAGAAAGTAGTAACATAAGGAAATTGTTTAGCATTTTTCATTTCGAAATAGAAATAAAAATAAGGATGTGACATGTATATGTTACCCTCACAAGGAGTTACAAATATTTATAAAAGCAAATGTGACTAAAACACTTACCACCCAAATTCACTGGCTATTGCATAAGCAAGGATGTAACTATAAGACACCAGAATAAAACCTAGCGGCACCTACTAAGGGACTAGCGGCACTAAAAATTCTGAGACTTTTTTTACGAAATCGAAAAATCACATGCTGTATTTCCAATTCAGAAGCAAATTCAGTGTAGAAAATTTAGCAATTTTTTCGTGATTGGTAAAAATAAATAAAACTTTCAGCGATACAAACGAAATGTTTCCACTTACGTCGATGCATTGCCGCATATAGGTTGGAGGCCACATTCCGCATTAGCCTACATACATTAGGTTACGAAACCAAACCTAACTTGAGCGTATATTTTGAGGCTATATCGTAATGTAAACACAGTGCTCTTACAGAGAAACCTTGAATGTCAGATTTCCCATTTGTTTGTTACTTGAGGCTATTTTTCTATTATGTTTTAATTTTGTGATGTGAGTATAGTTTTATTCTTTTTCACGTGATCCTAAAGGCTTTCCACATCTTCACGTAAAATACTATTGTTGTGATGGAGTAACCACCTGGACAACATTCGATTACAGATTCAGTTACAATATTTCAATACAATTTTAATATTGAACTATTTTGTGATATTTTTATGTAGTGATAATGAAGTTTTAATGAGTATAGACGAATTTATTCTTACTATATTCAAATGGAGGATATTAGTTAAAATATTTATACTGTTTTAATATTGAACTATTTAATGATATTTCTCATGTTGTGAAAATTAAATTTTAATGAGTATACTTACTTACTAGCCAACGCCCACTCTTGGCTGTTGGGCCATTTAGTGGCGCGCTGACCAGTAGAGGCGAGAAATCTCTTCTTCCTTCGTGTCGTTCAGGGGTCTATGGTCCAGAGCTGCACATTACTGGAGATGCTCAGCTGTCATGTCCTCCCCGCTGTCACAAAGGGTGCACCTGGGAGACGAGAAAACGTGTATTTTGTTTAGGTGTGCAGCTAGGTAGTCGTGTCCAGTTGTGAGTCTAAAAAGTGCAACCCCGTCCCGTCGGGGTAACATGTTGTTAATTGGCCCGTTTTCGACAAAAGTAGCCCAACGTTTATTAAGAGATGCTTCCCTTAAGTAGGCTTGAGTGCTTCTCTTTATTGCAGCATTTATTTGTATTTTTATGGAGGGGAGCGAAGTTGCTACGCTTGGCTGTGGGAGCGTTGTTCCTTTTTTTGCCAATGAGTCGGCTAATTTATTACCTCTTGTATCCACGTGGCTGAGGATCCATTGTAATTCAATTTTCCATCCCCTATTCATTAGTTTTGACAAATTTTGACGACAGGCTAGAGTGGATCTGCAATAGGTCTTCTTGTTATTTGGTACGGCCATTATTGCAGCCATTGAGTCTGCAAGAAAGACTGCTTGTGCCGGATTTTAATGAGTATAGACAAATGTTTTCTTACTATATTCGAATGGAGGATATTAGTTAAATTACTTATTCAGTTTTAATATTGAACTATTTTATGATATTTCTTACGTTGTGAAAATGAAATTTACAAAGAAAATATAGATAATTTGTTATAATATGTAGGCTACTACAAAGAAAGTAAACGCATAATGAAGTATCTGTTTACGTCTTCTGACGAGTATCTTATTTTAGGCGATACTTATATTTTAAATAACTTTTATGAGACGACTAGTAAGAAGAAATGCCATTCCAGACTCTGCTTGCGTTGCATCTGCATTAGAATGAAAATAACTTGATGTATAACCCAAGTCCCCTGTTGTAGAATGCGAGTATGTGGGGCTAGAAACTGGAAAGGGCCTAGAGCGGTCGTGTCTAGTGACACGTAGGCCTACAAGTTTGCTTCTTTGCTGCGTTCACGTGGCGCGTATTTTAAATGCGTTCTATTCCCTTTGTTTATTGGCTCAATAGAGCGACGGTTTGGTTTGTTTATGATGCTGTTTACTGCTTTGACACTAGTAACTGGGCTATATTTGAAGTTTTACTTAATCGGTAAACAACTTACTTCTACCAGTTACGGCCTGTTTATAGTCACGTAAAACGTGCTATAGAATAATCAGGATTCGATACATCGAATCGTACTTGCTCTTTTATTTCAATTGATCTCGTACATAATGGGAATCGACATATGTTGCCATCGTTTTCATATTTTATCACATGTTCTTACGTTTCCCAAATTTCCCAACCATCGTAAAGAAAGATTTATATTATTACGCTACCTCATAATTATATATTTCAACTTATATAAATAAGTGACACGCCTACAGATATACTCGCTCACTGTAAACGTGGGCGATGCACAAAAGATTTACATTTAAATAGTTTCTCTTGAAAGGATTCTGAATTGTTAATTAGTTGTAGCGTTAAGAGTTAACAAAACCTATCTGCATGTGGAAACGTCTGGCGCCATGGGATGCTGATAACGTCAGCCTCGGAGATGGCATTCATAAATGGTACTGCACGAGTCTCGTGACGCTGCTTGGAGAGTTTCGACGGTTATTTCAATTTACTAAGATTGTGGTAGTTGGAAAAAAAAATATACACAGTTTTAGTCGTACATAAGGTCCTCAGACACACTTACCTCGGTAGACCCGATGTTATAGGGTGATTTGAAAGATGTAAAAAAATGATAAGGCCTATAGGTAAGATTCAGGAAGACGCAGAATGTTCCTATGTTAGTGAAGTAGAAAATGTATAAATTTGCTTGGACAGTTAGACCCTGTATATTGGCTTCGTAGGTTGGAACTGCCAGGGTGAAGAACAAAGGTTAGAGGATAAAGGTAGGTTTAAGGGGGGGGCGGATGATACCCAGTTACTAGAAGAGGGGAAAATCATGGCTGGTGTGGATAGCATATGTTTACATGAAGTGGCCTGTGGAATCGAGAGGAACGCAAAAACTCCTCAGCAGAGGCAAGTAGTCTCTGGTTTTATGGAAGTACTGTACATACGTATACAACCTATACAAGGTTCAATTAGTAACAGAAGTGCATTAACCAGGTACAAGTTTACGGCAGTTCATTCATTGTCAGCTTCCATGTACTATGGTTAGTGATGCCATGTGGAGGCACATACAGTGCTCACCTTGGATCAGTGTTGCCATGTGGAAGTACTGTACATACGTATATAACCTATACAAGGTTCAATTAGTAACTGAAGTGCATTAACCAGGTACAAGTTTACGGCAGTTCATTCATTGTCAGCTTCCATGTACTCTGGTTAGTGATGCCATGTGGAGGCACATACAGTGCTCACGTTGGATCAGTGTTGCCATGTGGAAGTACTGTACATACGTATATAACCTATACAAGGTTCAATTAGTAACTGAAGTGCATTAACCAGGTACAAGTTTACGGCAGTTCATTCATTGTCAGCTTCCATGTACTCTGGTTAGTGATGCCATGTGGAGGCACATACAGTGCTCATCCTGGATCAGTGTTGCCATGTGGAGGCACATACAGTGCTCACCCTGGATAAGTGTTGCCATGTGGAGTCACATACAGTGCTCACCCTGGATCAGTGTTGCCATGTGGAAGTACTGTACATACGTATATAACCTATACAAGGTTCAATTAGTAACTGAAGTTAATTAACCAGGTACAAGTTTACGGCAGTTCATTCATTGTCAGCTTCCATGTACTCTGGTTAGTGATGCCATGTGGAGGCACATACAGTGCTCACCTTGGATCAGTGTTGCCATGTGGAAGTACTGTACATACGTATATAACCTATACAAGGTTCAATTAGTAACTGAAGTTAATTAACCAGGTACAAGTTTACGGCAGTTCATTCATTGTCAGCTTCCATGTACTCTGGTTAGTGATGCCATGTGGAGGCACATACAGTGCTAACCTTGGATCAGTGTTGCCATGTGGAAGTACTGTACATACGTATATAACCTATACAAGGTTCAATTAGTAACTGAAGTGCATTAACCAGGTACAAGTTGTAACAGTTGAGCCTTTTTTCCTGGGGTAAGTATTTATCAGGGCTTTATTAAAAATGTGTGTTAATTACTAATTAACAAATTAATTAACCTTACTTACCAGGGGCTCCTAGTTCACCGTTTCAGCCAGGCATAATTATGTCTTTCTGTAAACGATCTTCTGATATCTTCGGAAGGTAGAACTAGGTTACTTGGGAAATAAAAATATAAAGTTTGTAACGTTCTAGTTTACTTGAAATAAGAATTTAAATTTTTAAAATACAAAGTCATACAATTTATTAATCAGTGACAAATTACAGTAGAACAAAAGACAGCAATGTGTCGAGTAATTATCTTTTAATTACTGCTAATTATTCCATACTTTTTAATTACTTATTAACCTTTAAAATTTATATATATATCGAGAAGGTAGTAACTTAAGATTTCCAATTAAATTTTTAGAAATGAATATTCAAAGGACAATTTCTACCGTTCATGTGTTAACCGTTTATCAATTAAAAATTCTTCAACTTAGTTAACATTAAAATACATTTTCTTTATTATTATCTAAAACAGGGGTTCTCAACCTTTTAGGCTGTGCGCCCCCCTTCACACTTTGGTGTGAGGTCACGCCTCCCTTTACGGATTAAATTAATTTAGACTTATATATGATAAATTTACTTACATTATGTTTGAGTAAAATGACTTTGAACTTAGGCTAGACATATTCTAGTAAGGGTAAGTAATATAAAATCATATATGCTCAAATACAAATTTTATTTTCACAAATCATCGAAAAAATCACAACAAAATATCAATAATGTAACCAGAAAAATGTTCGCTACTTTTGTAGTGCTAGTGTGAGGACTGGCACTGTTTCTTGTTAACTATTTTTTGTATGTTTGGATGAAATTTTTACAAAGAACACCGCAGGTCACTTTCCACATCTAGTCTGGCTTGATATTTAGATTTTATATTAGCCAGGGCTGGTAATCCTGTCTCGCATAGATAAGTTGATGAAAATTGTACAAGCAACTTGACTGCATCCATTGCTACTTCTGGGTAAACAGGAAGATATAGTAGCCAGAAATCGTCGAGATCTATGTTTGGGAAATCCAATTTAGCTTTGGAATCACATTGCAAGTCAATTGTTTGTTTTTGAATGTGATCAGGAAGTATATCAATGTTGATTTGAAAGGGGTCTCTTGTTAACTTGAATTCCCAGTTTTCCGAGCTTATATCTGGGAAATAGGCTCCAATTTTGTTACTCAGAGACAACAAATGCTCAGATATTAGGTCCTTCATTTCATTTACTAGGTCCATCGAGGAGGTTGTTTAATTTTGGAAAGGAAGAAAAGTTCGGCTGCGAAATGTGCAGGCGGCGTTGCCAAGAGCCATCTTCTCAGCAAAACTCTTAATTGAATCATAGTTCTTCAAATTACTTTTCTGACCTTGTAACTTTAGGTTCAGAAGATTTATTGTTTCAAAAAAGTCTGACAAATATGCCAGGTGAAAGATAAATTTGTAATCTGTAAATTTCTTGTACAGTTCTTCACTTGAACTCATCAAAAAGATTTCAACTTCTGATTTCAAGTTGAACAATCTTGCAAGCATATTACGTTTAGACAACCAATGAACTTCGGTGTGAAAGAGAAGTGTTTCTTGATCACTGTTCACTTCTTGACACAACACTCGAAAAAGTCTGGTGTTCAAAGCATTGGATTTGACGTGATTCACTACGCGTTCCAAACGTCCAGGTCGCATTGCATCATTACTCAGAACTACATGACAAATTACGCACTGAGGTAAATAACTACCGTTTATCTCAATAAATGTAAACCCGTATTTAATATAGTCATCACTGTAGAGTCTTTTCTTTCGTACTGATTTATTCATTTTAATAGCAACTAACCACTAAAACACACAATATTTGTCAATGTTAGGGCGATAACAATTAACAACACAATTAATATAATAATTACAATAAAGCTACATTCACAGGCGGAGGAGAATGCACAACTGGATTCTGTGTGACAAGTAGCGCTTGTGATGGACAGGAGTGGGACTGTGGCAGACGTTCATTTACATTTTATTGAGTAAAGAAATAGAGCTTTATAGCTCTATTAAGCTATAAAGAAATTTCAATGACGTGTGTTTGTGTCCAAAATCAAATTCAATTTTTTTAAAAATTTGTTGACGCCTCCCCTGGAATTCTTCCACGCCCCCTAGGGGGGCGCGCCCCCCAGGTTGAGAACCGCTGATCTAAAACGTACCTGTTTGTGCACATTACTTGTAAAACACTTTAAATACATCATAATTATTGCACATCGCTTTTGGAATCACTATTCACTGCACATCGCTCCTGGAATCACAGCGCTCATACACAAAAATTATATAAACTTTTATTTATTTGAAACACGTAAATAATCGCTTCTGACTTCTTCTTTAGCTCGTTAATAAAATTTGGTACCGGCCTTGACATCTTAAATTTTGAATACTGGAAGCTTATAAGTTTCTAGGTTACGTCCGAAAGTGCCATCACGTCTGTTCTGTTCAAGAACCTCTGGAGAAGTGGGGCTTCTGCAAGGGCACGCCAACGGAATTTCCCACCCTTGGTTATTATTTCATCAGATCAGGCGATATCAGACCATGCTTACGTCACATGAGGTGATGTCAGTTAATTACCCTGAGTTACTAACTCGTACGATATTTTACATTTTTACCCGCTAGGGGCGCTACTATCTATGCTAGCTTCACAATGTGCACCAATAAAACAAAAATTTTCTTTTATATTGGAACGATATAATTATTAAATAAAAATCAAATATATAAATGAATTTATATGTAACACCTTATTTTTAAGAGTGTTACATTTTTTCTTGTCGACCTGAAAAGAAATTTGTTGTCCAACATTACATCTTATTTCTACGTCAACATTTTATACCTGACTGTGTGCAGTCCCCTTTTACAATTGAACAAAATTTTATACGTACTATAGTAAAAGTGTAAACAATCTATTCAATAACGGATGTTTTTGTTTACCTACATTCTCCACTATGGAATGCTCGCTATTCCCCCTACGGAAGCACATCCGCTTTCTCACACATAAGCTCTTTTACAAATCTACCGGTTTGACAGCGTTCTATTGCAAAGACATTCTACACATTTCACATTTTAAAACTTTTAAAAAATATTACACACTTAAATTACTTTTATTGAAATCTGACTTCTTGTAAACATTTTGTTTCATAAACTTTAAGAATACAAATTTATATCTTTTCAATTTTTAAATTCTTTACTCTTTCAATTTCTTATTTATTTTTAATCGAATTATTTCTTTATTGAAAAATCTTTCAAATTATTTATTACTTAAATTTTTTTCAAAATTGTCTCTTTTTGTGTCAACAAACATAACCTACTAGCTGTATTTATTACAGTCCACTGCCTGGGATCTGCAAAACTGCTTACTCCCTGTAAGCCACAAACTTTACCATATTCAAACGACGCTATATATTTTCAAAAATTCTCTTTCTCTCTATTTACCACTAAGAATGTACCATTGCCTTATAACTTCTCTCTGCTATTTCTACAATACTCGTACATCTTATACAAAAACCCTGGATTTCAAAACCCATATTTTGAATCCAAATACATTATTCTTAAATGAAATCCCATACTTTGATTTTAAAAACCACACAGCTAGTTGTTGACTCAAAAAAAAAAAAAAAACTTTATTTACTTCATTCTTTTTCTTATAATTTCCTTCAAACATTACTATAATTTTTTGATTTTAAATTTTGACTAAGCTCTTGCATTTATAAAATAAGAAATGAAACTAAACAGAAACTAGGACTGTACTTTCATATACAATTTTTGGTCAAGTGTTTTAGTCTCTTCGTGTAGTATTGTGTATTTTGAGATTTTGTCGTCTATCTCGTGTAGTAGTGTAATTGCATGTCATTGGGCAATTATGTAAATGTGTCGTCATGATTTTGTAAAACTGCATATCAAGGCACATCCCATTTTCCTTATCAATCAATTCCCTTTTTAAAATTTAAACAATAACTTGAATTTCTTCCAACATTGACTTTTAATACTCTTTTATTCGTCTAATAAATAATTTACCCCTTTCAGAATGTCCCTGCTTCAATTTTAATCGTTTTATGTGAGCTCTTCTATATTATTGAAATTATTACCTTGTTGGAACAGTACAGACACATGATTAAAAGAATTTACAATATTTTATTTGGACCTTCATATTTTATAGCCAATTTACTGTGAAAATTACATTGAGTTTAAACTATTAACCATACAACGTTTTATACTATTTAATACTACTTCACATTTAGTTTAAGAATTAAAATGATAAGAGTTCTTTGAAATATCTTTTACTTAAATTTTCTTTGAATTTGTCTTATATTATGTGAACAATCCTAACCTCTCATCTAGCTGTATAAACCTGTTCACTACTTGTAAGCCAACTAATTATACCATATTTGCCCCTGAGTTCATTGTTTCACGACACTTTTGTCTATACAATTTTTACTCTCACTTGGCAAAATTTTAAGCCTGTACCATTGTCTTATAACATCTTTGTTATCTTATACATCTTCAGTACATCTTAACCCATTTTGAATTTCAAATCCAATTCTTTGAAATTCCACTAACTTTATTCTTAAATTAAATCCCATACTTTAATTTAATACTTACATACAGCTAATTGTTTACAACAAAAAAAAGACTTTATTCAAATCATTATTATTAAATCTTCTTTCAAAATTTTGCATCTTTTTTTTATCATTTAGGTCGTCTGACATTTTACAATCTAAACTTTCAGCTATTTAAAACTTTACTTGCCATAAACATTTTTTTTTTACTTTAATTTTGACAATGCAATTAGCTTTTATTTTTATCTTTGTATTATTAGCTGCTGAAACTTAATCCTGTTTTTTTTACAATTTTCTTAACTAATTTTTGATTTAACAATGTTCTTTAAAAAAAATTCTTCTTTTATTATATTTATTGAACCTCCAGTGTCCAATAAAAGGGAATCCTCCCTAACTGCGACTGCTTCATTTGGGAATCATCCCTAACTGCGACTGCTTCATTTGGGAATCCACCCTACTGCGACTGCTTCATTTGGGAATTCACCCTACTGCGACTGCTTTATTTGGGAATCCCCCCTAACTGCGACTGCTTCATTTGGGAATCCACCCTAACTGCGACTGCTTCATTTGGGAATCCACCCTAACTACGACTGCTTCATTTGGGAATCCACCCTAACTGCGACTGCTTCATTTGGGAATCCACCCTACTGCGACTGCTTCATTTGGGAATCCACCCTACTGCGACTGCTTCATTTGGGAATCCAACCTAACTGCGACTGCTTCATTTGGGAATCCACCCTACTGCGACTTCTTCATTTGGGAATACACCCTAACTGCGACTGCTTCATTTGGGAATCCTCCCTAACTGCGACTGCTTCATTTGGGAATACACCCTAACTGCGACTGCTTCATTTGGGAATCCACCCTAACTGCGACGGCTTCATTTGAGAATCCACCTTAACTGCGACTGCTTCATTTGGAAATCCACCCTAACTGCAACTGCTTCATTTGGGAATCCACCCTAACTACGACTGCTTCATTTGGGAATCCACCCTAACTGCGACTGCTTCATTTGGGAATCCACCCTAACTGCGACTGCTTCATTTGGGAATCCACCCTACTGCGACTGCTTCATTTGGGAATCCACCCTAAAGCGACTGCTTCATTTGGGAATCCTTCCTAACTGCGACTGCTTCATTTGGGAATCCACCCTACTGCGACTGCTTCATTTGGGAATCCACCCTACTGCGACTGCTTCATTTGGGAATGCACCCTAACTGCGACTGCTTCATTTGGGAATCCTCCCTAACTGCGACTGCTTCATTTAGGAATCCTCCCTAACTGCGACTGCTTCATTTGGGAATCCACCCTACTGCGACTGCTTCATTTGGGAATCCACCCTAACTGCGACGGCTTCATTTGGGAATCCACCCTACTGCGACTGCTTCATTTGGGAATCCACCCTACTGCGACTGCTTCATTTGGGAATCCTCCCTAACTGCGACTGCTTCATTTGGCAATCCACCCTAACTGCGACTGCTTCATTTGGGAATCCTCCCTAACTGCGACTGCTTCATTTGGGAATCCTCCTCAACTGCGACTGCTTCATTTGGGAATCCACCCTACTGCGACTGCTTCATTTGGGAATCCTCCCTAACTGCGACTGCTTCATTTGGCAATCCACCCTAACTGCGACTGCTTCATTTGGGAATCCACCCTAACTGCGACTGCTTCATTTGGGAATCCACCCTAACTGCGACTGCTTCATTTGGGAATCCACCCTAACTGCGACTGCTTCATTTGGGAATCCACCCTAACTGCGACTGCTTCATCGATGTGGATTTGTACTGTGAACAGAGTTACAGCACCGGTGACCTCCAGTCATACATGCAATCAAGCATTCCAAAATAATCGCGGAACATAAGGGCATTTATGATCGCATAGTGCAAATGATAAATCACGACGTTGGGGAGGAGGGACTTCTTATTGAACGGGTCAGGAGGAACTGGGAAAACGGGATTGATTCTTGCAACGGTTCGATCAAAAAAATTACATAGCCTTGGCTCTGTACTGCCTTAGTCTCTTAAGTATTGCAAAATTACACTTCTATGAAATGTATGCTTCGTTTGGATCCTCATTTCTCATCCATGCAGGCACATTCGGGAACAGAAAAGCGTTGCAGGGCATAGCTAGTAATTGTATAAATATACTTTTTATGTACTACAATTGTAATAGAAAACAAATTTCTTAAATTAATCTCCGTTGATACAACTAGGACAAGCCTACAGTGTGAACATTCGCATGTAATTACAATGCTGAATGGAATGCTACTAAACATGTGATTTGAACAGCCTCATGTTACGTTACTGTGCACGCTAACCGTCTTTGCCATCAACACAAATTGTTGCGTTCAGATTATGTATAGGCAATGGACATTCGCTAATTAAATTCTCAAGTACATGTTTCTAGTCGGCTAGACATTATGTAAATAGTGAAGTGCAAAGACTTGGCGTGGATGTAGAGTTCATCTGCAATGCGGCAACGCTGGCAACACTGCATTCATTCATTGTAAAGCAAAGCGAGTACAATTGCAGAACTACCGCAATCTGTGGGCGAATAGTTTAACCAGACGGGAGTAAATAGTGGCTTAGTGAGAGTAACGTCTCGTGAATTGGCGTTTGATAAAAGCTGATAAAATTGGAGTAATTTTTATACAACTGTAATAGCGTAGACATTTCTTTTCACCCCAGTTGAAGATTAGTTGAGATAATTTTCCTCTGTTACTAATTATACCAGGGGTCTATTATGCTATTCCCTGCCGAATTATAGCAATTATTGTTATTATTTTTATTACAATAAGATGGGAAATAGACCCAATAGAGAATAGACTTATTTTAGGCGACCATGCATACGGAATATAATATTACAGGTCTCTTTACCATGGAATTTTATGTCCCTACCTTAATACTATTATCATAAATCTGTCGTACAATTATACCTGCTGATGGTCCTTAAACTATTTAAAAAAAAATAAATTTATATAACCCTGCACTATTTCTGATGCATAATTTGTTTAACGTTTATTCAAAGTTTATTTATTTACAAAACTGTATAAAATACTTTTCACTATTGTACATTTTCATATATTTTACATTACATTTTTACATATTACATTTTTTATTTGTTTTTGTGAGCTTTTGTTGTTATGCCTTCTGATGATAATATCATGGTCACCGAAATGTACATAAGGGCTTGCTCTATACAACTTCATTTAGTTATGGAGTTTTTTGGATTGTGGTAGGTTAGTTTTTGGAGTGTGTGTTTGGTTAGTTATATTAAATAACACACACACATACACTCTCTCTCTCTTTATATATATATATATATATATATATATATATATATATTTGTAGATTATGCAACACTGTTTTCTTGTATACACTTATCACTTTCACTTATGTACTTAAACAACCAATACCAAGTACTACAATACCAAGTAAGATTCTTGTTTAAGTACATAAGTGAAAGTGATATATATATATATATATATATATATATATATATATATATATATATATATATACACACACACATATTCAAAAACAAAAATGTACACTTCCCACAGATACAATTGCTTTAATTTCAAAACATTTGTTGGAACAAGACAACAAAACTATAAAACTTAAAGGAAATAACCACGAAACGTTTACTGGAAGTTGGCATCTACAAAAACAAATGCAATAAGTACTAGCCTATATTGGTTGACAAAAGAGAACTGAAAGATGTAGAAGATGTAAATATATATATATCAAACATAACATATATAAATAAAAACAGACGACGTTAATTAGCACACATTCCCATCACACGATTATATAATGCTAGTGAGAGGAACATGTAAAGGAATAAATGAGCAAATATACCAAAATACAAGTATCAGGAGAAATCTTTACAAACCCATACACTCATGCCCCAACACTAGTCATAACCAACTAGTCCCATCTAATGTTAAGTGAAAAAATACAAACAATTAAATGGGACGAATTGTAGACATTTATTTACATATCACACGTATATCATATACAATCTCTGAGCAACACTGAACAAACACTGGAAAAATTTGACAAAGCTGGAATACCAACTCCAACTGTCGGCTAAGTTCAGATCTGATGATGCGACCATATGAACTTCAACACGAAAGTGCTTAGGTAAAAACAAAACAAAGGTAGATTTTATACTTACAAAAACTTATTAGAATTATTAAAAATAATTATAAAAGCCCTAAAGTGGTTCTGGATCTTAGTTACTGCATAGAAATACAATTGTGCACCTAATATTTTTTGTTTTATTGGAAGAAATTTAAAATGCTTCGTGTTCAAGGTTGTAAGGATTCGCTTAGCATTTCGGCAAGATTCATTGCAAACTGAGCGGGCAGATAGATGAATCGTCCTCAGACAGCCTTTCATTAGCCTTGACTGTCTTGACCTTTACCGTCAGTCAGTTGACCTATCGTGATGGACTTTGCATATTCCGACGCCCACTTTACTTCACTGACGTCATTCTAGGATGTTACAGTAATGTAGCGTCAACACGTTTACCATTAGCAGAGGCCACGGAAATGGTTTTTAAACATAGTCCTACTCGTTAACAAATATTATCTACGCGTTACAGAAGGAAAGTCTTGTTGGCATTTGTTAAACACACGCACGCACGCACGCATACACGCACGCACGCACACACACACACACACACACACACACACACACACACACACACACACACACACACACACACACACACATACACACACACACACACACACACACTCTGCTCTCTCTTTCATAAGTTAAATAATACCATTTGGGAATCAATTACACGTCTCTTCCTGCGGAGTAATACCTTTTGCACGTAAAAGTAGTCCGATCTAAAATTTGAAAAAAAATTAACTTTCCGTATTTTCCGCGGAAAATAAAATTTATGTTTAAAAATATGTTGATAAATAAGTCTCAATATTTCCCTTGTAGATGTTGAAAGTATAGCCATTATGTCTTACAGGACAGGTTCGTTTTAGATGAAATTCCGTTAATCATGCCGTTATAATTTTTTGGTTATTTTTGCTGTACTGTATTATAACTTGGTATTTACAGTTAATTTTTTTTTAATAATCTTGCAACATTCTCCTGCTCAAACATTGTTCTTTTTTACATATTTGCATCTTGTTAAATACATGAAGTTGTTCTTGCATGGAAACGAAATTTTCTTGGAACTAAACAAAATCCTTATTAGTTGCATTATTACATGTTGTATCCTAAAGAGAAGGAAATTCTCTTACTTGCTGTATTGAATTATGTTAACAAATACAATTTTTTACGTGTAGTATTATGTTGCTATAACCTCTTTCATATTTTCTTACTCTATTCAATGTTTCGTCATAAAATATAATTCCTTTATCCCTATTTTTTAACCAAACGAAAAACCTATTTATTTAATTTTTCTAAATATGTTTTCTTGTATCCAGATAAAATTTTGCTGCTTTTCAATATTAAATTTAGTTTTTTAACGAGACGAAAAAACCCGTACTTGGAGCATTAAGTTACATGTGTCTTTTAAAGGCGAAAATTCGCTCCCGTGCTGTTTTGTATCTTGTTTAAACAAAATGAAATTATTGTGCCTCAAATTATTGAGGTAATAAATGTTTTTTGGAACAAAATAAATCTCTTTCAATTGTAGTATTAAATGAGTTCGTAATAAAACAAAAATATCGCATTATATCTGTTATTATATACGCTATTAAAAGTTTTTTAAATGAAAAGAAAATCCTTTACTCGCTTTAAGCCCGAGCACTTGAACGGTCAGGGCGTCGCGTCGTTTAGTTTCAGCAGAAGGAATTGCATCTGGGATGCGTGTGCTGTCACGTGACGCGGAGCAGCGCAATCGATACTCCTGTCGTGTAGGTCAGGTTTGATCAATAGACGTCCCTGCTCTTCAGTATCTAAGTTTGTGTATTTGCCAGTGTTATAATTAGCCAGTGTCGCTAACATCGAACACCGCAATCTCCAGCCTTCAGCAGACGCCTTTATTTATATTATATACAACCGCGTCAAGTCCCCGATACAGCCAACATTGCAACTCAAGCAAAAAGGTCGGACCATCTTCATCGTATGTTCAAGTTGCATTGAAAATAAATTAACCAACGTAGGAAGAAAATTGAGAAACATTAATTAGCAAGTCCTGCAAACCTTAACTGTTGTATAGTGTGGACTACGTAACCGTGCACTTGCCCTTGAGAGATCGAACGAGATTTCTCGTGTACTAGCAATTCTGAAAACATGTTACATATTCAGAATGATCTATACAACAAAAGCTTCTGCATGAGATAAGTCTACACATATTTCTAGATTGTTTTGTTTTGTATTTTATACCGATGATATTTCATCATAGAATTTAACTAATATCGACCGTCTCATGCAAGTCAGTGTTTTGACAGTCTTTATCATATTTGTAGAAAAGTATTTTACCTCATCCCTCGTCTCATCTACTGCGATCTCTCAAGGCCAAGTACACGGTTACTTGGTTCCCACTATAAGCTATAGTTATAAAAACTATATCTACCCTTAGCTGTTTGGTTTAATAATTCGTAGTATTCCAGGTAGAAGATACAAACATCAACTTCACCTGTCAATTTTCTTTGTAATAAAGGTGCACCTGACTCGTACATATGCAATGCGGGCACCACGAGACTTAATAATAATATGATGTTTTAATAATATTAGGTTAATAATAACCATTTAGGTCCTAGCACAAAAATGTTAAATTAAAAACAGTAACTGAGTTTAAATAATGGTATCGAATGTTTACAATTACAAGCTATTTTGGACAGTACTTTTTGTAACTAACACAGTGTTTGTATCTGTCACTTCCTTAGTAAAAACTAACCTGCGAGTACAAAACGCGTGCAGTTAGTGTAAAGAGGGCGAGAATATTGTTATTTCTAGCAACAATACGCCAACGTGCACTATTTACGCATCCATTTCTCGATGTCTCTGAGAAAACACTTTCGAAAGTTTTGAATTGATAATGAAAAAATGACAATTTTTTAAATATATTTCATTAAAATAGAAAGACATTAGCCAAAACGTTTAAAAGAAATTTCAACAGTTTTGAGTTGAACAATTTTTATAGGAGTGCGCAAAAAGTAGGAAGTGGCGCCATAGCCCCTGTTTGGACAGCCATGTGCACTAATGCTTCTGGGAAACCCAAATGGTCCTACCTTTCATAGCCAGCTTTATCATTCGTTCCAGTTACGTTTTAATAAACTCGGCAGCGTGGCCAGGTTTAGAGCTTACCTTTATTTCAGACGATAATAAATAGCTTTCTTTTTTTCCCGATTTCCATTGTTTATGAAATCTTGAGCAAATAATTAGCAACCGTGTTATTATTTTAGTAATTTTTTTTTCAAGAAACTATAGACTATGTTAAAAATTTTCGTAATTTTTAAACCTTGTTTAAACAATATTACTGATGTCTAGAACGGTCTCCTGTTGCATCGTTTACATTCTGTGCCCCCCTGTGACGCTAGTAGCTCTGCCTAAATACCCGTTCTCATCTCTAGCCTACAACATTCACATCACATCTCTGCATACGCGTAAACGTGTAACGGGTTATCGTTGAGGGAACTCTAAGATACAAGACTCGTTGAGGGTTACAAGATCCCCTCCAGTTCCCGAGGGTTGTATTGCCTAAGTGAAAAGAAAATTAATATTCCTAACACTTTTGTCTACTTTTTTTACTTGAGTTTAATGCCGTTGCGATTGTAGAGTGTCTTAAACGTATTTTTGCGATATTTTTTTCTGGCGCCCTTAGCTCAAAAATACTGAAACGTTAGTACATTCAAAAGGGGCAAACCAAAACGCCTCATTAATCATATTTTGCATATTTCACGGTTAGTTATTTTTTTTTAAAATGAAATTGTAAGTGTGTGTGTGTGTGTGTGGGTGGGTGTGCGTGCGTGTGTGTGTGTGTGTGTGTGTGTGTGTGTGTGTGTGTGTGTGTGTGTGTGTGTGTGTGTGTGAGAGAGAGAGAGAGAGGAGTAAATGCTACTTTCTGTAAAATTATTGTATAAGTTATTTTTAAAAGTAAAAGCTACTGAAATTTAATTTTTTAAATTCTTTCAGTTGAATTCTTTAGTACAAGCGTTTTCAGTTGGCGTTTACAATCCTATTTTGTAAGTAGAAATAAAAATGTTAACATTTTGATGCTATTCATCTATAAACATATGTTTTATGTTTGAAACTTAGTAAATACGAATTGTCAGTTTAGAAATAAGTTGCATCATAGATATTTTAGATTGAATGGGAACATGTGTGTAAAAAGAAATTGTCTTTACATTTTATCCTTCGTTTTTAGAGAACTGTGTAGCCTGGTAGAGTCTCAGAATGAACTTTTGGAAGCCCGCATCGCACTTAACCCATATCCTCAAGTACACGCAAATAGATTCATTTTACAAAGCAGTTAATAACTGTCATATATACAGGTCTAGGTGTTTCTAAACGGCTGCAGTAAATATCCGGCTGATTTATAAACGCGCGCCTGCAAACGCCCCCCCCCCCCCCCTATAAATCCGGAATATCGTTGGCGCTAAACTTACAAGGAATAAGAAGGCTAGACATTTTGATGAGCTTGTTTGGCCAGAAGTGATTGCTGTACGTTTTCATGACAGCCTAATTGTGTAATGCCGTTTACTCTAGACTTGATTATGTAACAGCAGTAAATGCACCACTAGTGATGGTCAAGGGTACGGAGAAGCCTTTCAAAGCAGATTTGTCTGTCTGTTAAGCATACATATTGTCTTGTAATACGTTCTAATCGTTACAGCCTCGGTTGTCATTAGGGATGTTGTTGTGACTGGAGGATTTAGGGGGAAAATTAGCGTTTTTATTATTGTTTCCATCTCTGTAATAATAATTAGCCTATGGCTATCATTGCCATAATCGTCGATAGCCCGCGTCGAGCCACTTTTGGACATGCCTCCTTGACCTTCTCTTGCATAGTAGTAGATCTTAGTTTCGTATTATGATTAGTATTACAAGTTTGTTGTAACGCTTTCTATATATGTGTACATATTAAGTGTGGAGACAGTTGGATGCGTGTGTGCACGTGCAACCTAATGCTACTACGGTTCACTCTGGGTTTCAAAATTTTTCGACTGAAATCTTCTTATAAATATTCTTTATAATTTTTAGAGAAAATGTGTTAGATTTAGAACATTTTCGTCCCTAAAGAAGGTTCATGAGGAATATGATTCTTTTCATTTGTACCAGCCCATGTTCAAAAAGTAATAGCCTATCTGTCCTACATATTATATATTTCAATATTTGTGTAATTTTTGAATATTTATTAAGTTAATTTTGTAATTGTATTCTTCCCTTAGAGGAAAAAATTGTTTTTCTTTTCCTTTCATGTAATGTTAAACACAAAGATGGAAATGTTAATTTAGAAATATTTAGTTTAATTTTTTGTTTACTCCTTCTATTAGCGTACACTCTTCTAATATATATCTTCTACATATCTTCAGTGGTTAATAAAATACGTTAAAAAAATGCTGCTAATAAAATTTTTATTTATCCAAACAAGTTGAAATACATTTTTAAAATCCATAGTAGATGACACTTGATGTTAGAACAGTTTTTTCAAATATTTACCTTGGCTGGCACTGCACCAACTCTCCAATACCTAGAAGTATATGTCTCAAAGATGTATATAAATGTTTTACCTTCATCTGGTTGTCGTCGAAACCTCCATTGTACAACTTTAAACTGTTGCCATGGTGTTCACACAATATCATATATATTGCTGTAGGGCAACTAAAATAAAGTTTGCTTTTGTTAACCTTAGTAGGAATTTACTCTAAACGTTTTTTAAATATTTTTGTTTCCTAAATATGCACTTTATTTATGTTGGTAGTTTTGTCTGGGCAGTGTAAAATAGACTATACTTTTTTCAATGCTTTTACTAATTCAGTCGTTGAAATTGTATTGTTTTAGTTTCAAGGCTATAATTTAGTATGATTAATATGACTTATTAGGATAGGAGAGGACTAAAAAGAGAAAGGAATAACAAACGGTTATAATATTCTGCTAGAGGATGTATAGGAGGAAATAGCTACACATGAAAAGTTTCGCTACCTGAAGTAGGCCTGCTGTATTGGTGTCACAAAGAGATGTAACCCGTTAAACCCTATTCCTTAAGAGATCCTGTTAAACAAGTATGGTAAGGAAGGGTACATGGAAGTGCGTGGGACTAGAGGAGAGGCCACAATGATCCTCTAGGAGTACGTAAAATCTATCCCAGCGCGGATAGGATCGTTTAACTGTAAATGTTTGAGGTTTTTGATGTAGAAACAATGGATTCATGTTTTATCAGTAGTTCAACTGTGGATAAAAATTACTAGGGAAGCATAATTTATAAAGAAAACGTATGCTATGAAATAAAGGTGAAATTGTTTTTCGGGTATACATCAACAACGATTTAGTTTATTTACTTCCACGTATTTCCTTTAATCCAGTAATAGTAAGAGCCTATAACTTTCCTACATAAATACAGCATCTCTGATGTTGCTGAGCCCTGGCTTCTGGATGCGCAGTGGTCCACTTGAGATTTGGAGGAGTGAAAGTAGTGAGAGACTTATGAAGCGCTGCAGCCTATTTGTAAATCAAAGCGCCTCCTGCTCTCCCGAGCTTACTAATTGCGACTTCCCCTTACAGAGCACCTATCAGGACTCTGGCTTGATCACGGTTTTGTCCTTGTCATTTACAATACAGACATTAAAGGCTGGCATTTATCCAGTGTTTTATTTATATGCTTGTTATTACAGAAATTAGGGTTGTTGCCTAAAATAGCTTAAATAGAAATTATTAAAAATTAATATCACATTGTAGGCCTATTATCAAAACGTTAAGTACAACTTCCGACAAATTGTAGAATTTGTATAAATGTTAGTGGCATGGCTCAGATATATTTTTGTGATGGATTTGACCAAGTTTCTGCTTCATTTTTGTACTATGAATAATATAAATATCTTGAGAATGTATGATTAGCTAACGGGAAATCCTGATGAGTGTCATTCATTTGGAGACACAGATTTCTTGGAGTGATTTTCCTAACGGCGTATTCCGGAGACAAATTGATGCAATAGCGATAAATCATTTATAGTTGGTAACGGGCCACCACAGACAATCGCATTAGGCGTCGATGGGAAGTCTACGAAATCAGTGCCGTTTCATCTAATTGTTTATTAGAGTAACTCTTCTGGAATGCTAAATAAGGAGATACCGTTTTAGAGTTTAAAAAAAGGATGCAGTAGGCTATTAGATACTTCTGTTCCAGAAATTCCCTGACTCCTAACGCCGTATACGTCACTTATTTCTTCTCTTGCCAAGTCGTTCCACTTGTCCTTGCTCTTTTCCTGCATAGATGTGAAGGCCTAAAACTAAAAGGTTTACCTCATGCGTGTGATAGCCTACTGCGGATATCTTTATCCATTACATTTTCATTCATTACAGGATTTTCGTATTTATAGAAATGTTTATGTCTTTCAGAAGAATGTTAGACGTAATTTTATCAAATGACAGGACGCAGTTCAAGGTCAAACAACAGTTTATAGTTTTTGCTGTCTTGCCATTAGAACTCGCTTATTCAACATAATTATCGAAAGAAACTGATCTGTTCTTAAATTATAAACAAGGTTATTCGTCAGATAGGCTGCTTTTTGATTACGGCAGATATGACAAAATTTCTGTGGCTCGAGCCGAGGGTGGGACCACTCGCAATCCATGTTTAAAGGAATTAAAAGTGTGAAAAACCATACTAAATTAAATTCTAGAGCTTAGACAATTTGATATAATATAACTCATATTATAAGATACTTGCTATAACAAACACAAAACACTTGGTTTGATTTGAAAAACTTTAACTTGACCTATCCTAAAATTATCATCTGACTAAACACAAAATTGTTTAATGAGTTATTAAAAACTAACCTAAGTTAACAAATCATAAATACACCTGTTAGGGGATTACTCCAAGAGAGCAGCCTCACCAATGCCAAGCAAATCCTGCGACTAAGCATAAATACACCTGTTAGGGGATTACTGCAAGAGAGCAGTCTCACCACTGCCAAGCAAATCCTGCGACTAAGCATAAATACACCTGTTAGGGGATTACTGCAAGAGAGCAGTCTCACCACTGCCAAGCAAATCCTGCGACTAAGCATAAATACACCTGTTAGGGGATTACTGCAAGAGAGCAGTCTCACCAATGCCAAGCAAATCCTGCGACTAAGCATAAATACACCTGTTAGGGGATTACTGCAAGAGAGCAGTCTCACCACTGCCAAGCAAATCCTGCGACTAAGCATAAATACACCTGTTAGGGGATTACTGCAAGAGAGCAGTCTCACCAATGCCAAGCAAATCCTGCGACTAAGCATAAATACACCTGTTAGGGGATTACTGCAAGAGAGCAGTCTCACCAATGCCAAGCAAATCCTGCGACTAAGCATAAATACACCTGTTAGGGGATTACTGCAAGAGAGCAGTCTCACCAATGCCAAGCAAATCCTGCGACTAAGCATAAATACACCTGTTAGGGGATTACTGCAAGAGAGCAGTCTCACCACTGCCAAGCAAATCCTGCGACTAAGCATAAATACACCTGTTAGGTAATTACTCAAAGAGAGCAGTCTCACCACTGCCAAGCAAATCCTGCGACTAAGCATAAATACACCTGTTGGGGGATTACTCCAAGAGAGCAGTCTCACCAATGCCAAGCAAATCCTGCGACTAAGCATAAATACACCTGTTAGGGGATTACTGCAAGAGAGCAGTCTCACCAATGCCAAGCAAATCCTGCGACTAAGCATAAATACACCTGTTAGGGGATTACTGCAAGAGAGCAGTATCACCACTGCCAAGCAAATCCTGCGACTAAGCATAAATACACCTGTTAGGGGATTACTGCAAGAGAGCAGTCTCACCAATGCCAAGCAAATCCTGCGACTAAGCATAAATACACCTGTTAGGGGATTACTGCAAGAGAGCAGTCTCACCAATGCCAAGCAAATCCTGCGACTAAGCATAAATACACCTGTTAGGGGATTACTGCAAGAGAGCAGTCTCACCAATGCCAAGCAAATCCTGCGACTAAGCATAAATACACCTGTTAGGGGATTACTGCAAGAGAGCAGTCTCACCAATGCCAAGCAAATCCTGCGACTAAGCATAAATACACCTGTTAGGGGATTACTGCAAGAGAGCAGTCTCACCACTGCCAAGCAAATCCTGCGACTAAGCATAAATACACCTGTTAGGGGATTACTGCAAGAGAGCAGTCTCACCAATGCCAAGCAAATCCTGCGACTAAGCATAAATACACCTGTTAGGGGATTACTCCAAGAGAGCAGCCTCACCAATGCCAAGCAAATCCTGCGACTAAGCATAAATACACCTGTTAGGGAATTACTGCAAGAGAGCAGTCTCACCACTGCCAAGCAAATCCTGCGACTAAGCATAAATACACCTGTTAGTGGATTACTGCAAGAGAGCAGTCTCACCAATGCCAAGCAAATCCTGCGACTAAGCATAAATACACCTGTTAGGGGATTACTCCAAGAGAGCAGTCTCACCAATGCCAAGCAAATCCTGCGACTAAGCATAAATACACCTGTTAGGGGATTACTGCAAGAGAGCAGTCTCACCACTGCCAAGCAAATCTTGCGACTAAGCATAAATACACCTGTTAGGGGATTACTGCAAGAGAGCAGTCTCACCAATGCCAAGCAAATCCTGCGACTAAGCATAAATACACCTGTTAGGGGATTACTGCAAGAGAGCAGTATCACCACTGCCAAGCAAATCCTGCGACTAAGCATAAATACACCTGTTAGGGGATTACTGCAAGAGAGCAGTCTCACCAATGCCAAGCAAATCCTGCGACTAAGCATAAATACACCTGTTAGGGGATTACTGCAAGAGAGCAGTCTCACCAATGCCAAGCAAATCCTGCGACTAAGCATAAATACACCTGTTAGGGGATTACTGCAAGAGAGCAGTCTCACCAATGCCAAGCAAATCCTGCGACTAAGCATAAATGCACCTGTTAGGGGATTACTGCAAGAGAGCAGTCTCACCAATGCCAAGCAAATCCTGCGACTAAGCATAAATACACCTGTTAGGGGATTACTGCAAGAGAGCAGTCTCACCACTGCCAAGCAAATCCTGCGACTAAGCATAAATACACCTGTTAGGGGATTACTGCAAGAGAGCAGTCTCACCAATGCCAAGCAAATCCTGCGACTAAGCATAAATACACCTGTTAGGGGATTACTCCAAGAGAGCAGTCTCACCAATGCCAAGCAAATCCTGCGACTAAGCATAAATACACCTGTTAGGGGATTACTCCAAGAGAGCAGCCTCACCAATGCCAAGCAAATCCTGCGACTAAGCATAAATACACCTGTTAGTGGATTACTGCAAGAGAGCAGTCTCACCAATGCCAAGCAAATCCTGCGACTAAGCATAAATACACCTGTTAGGGGATTACTGCAAGAGAGCAGTCTCACCAATGCCAAGCAAATCCTGCGACTAAGCATAAATACACCTGTTAGGGGATTACTGCAAGAGAGCAGTCTCACCACTGCCAAGCAAATCCTGCGACTAAGCATAAATACACCTGTTAGGGGATTACTGCAAGAGAGCAGTCTCACCAATGCCAAGCAAATCCTGCGACTAAGCATAAATACACCTGTTAGGGGATTACTGCAAGAGAGCAGTCTCACCAATGCCAAGCAAATCCTGCGACTAAGCATAAATACACCTGTTAGGGGATTACTGCAAGAGAGCAGTCTCACCAATGCCAAGCAAATCCTGCGACTAAGCATAAATACACCTGTTAGGGGATTACTGCAAGAGAGCAGTCTCACCAATGCCAAGCAAATCCTGCGACTAAGCATAAATACACCTGTTAGGGGATTACTGCAAGAGAGCAGTCTCACCACTGCCAAGCAAATCCTGCGACTAAGCATAAATACACCTGTTAGGTAATTACTCAAAGACAGCAGTGTCACCACTGTCAAGCAAATCCTGGAACTAAGTATAAATTCACCTGTTATTGGATTACTCTAAGAGAGCACTCTCACCACTGTCAAGCAAATCCTGGGACTGATCATAAATACACCTGTTAGGTAATTACTCCAAGAGAGCAGTCTCACCACTGTCAAGCAAATCCTGGGACTAAACTTAAATACACCTGTTAGGGGATTACCCCAAGAGAGCAGTCTCACCACTGCCAAGCAAATCCTGGGACTAAGCTTAAATACACCTGTTAGGGGATTACTCCAAGAGAGCAGTCTCACCACTGTCAAGCAAATCCTGGGACTAAGCTTAAATACACCTGTTAGGGGATTACTCCAAGAAAGCAGTCTAACCTCTGTTAAGCATATCCTGGGACTGAGCATAAATACACCTATTAGGTAATTACTCCAAGAGAGCAGTCTTACCTCTGTTAAGCATATCCTGGGACTGATCATAAATACACCTGTTAGGTAATTACTCCAAGAGAGCAGTGTCACCACTGTCAAGCAAATCCTGGGACTAAGCATAAATACACCTATTAGGTAATTACTCCAAGAGAGCAGTCTCACCTCGGGTTAAGCATATCCTGGGACTGAGCATAAATACACCTGTTAGGTAATTACTCCAAGAGAGCAGTGTCACCACTGTCAAGCAAATCCTGGGACTAAGCATATGTATAGTGCGGACAGTTATTTTGAAATATTTTTAAAAAATGTAACCTAACGTAAGAAGTACAGATCCTTAATGTTTTTAAATGATCCCAATCTAACTCTACCTACCAATAATATGGTACTCTAACGGTACCATGCCTAATGAATACATTAACTGAAAAGTAGCTACTTCGAGTTATAAAAATATCAAAGTTTTATGTAAACAAGTAATATAATTTTTAAAAAAATTAATTCATACTTATATCAACAGAGAAAAAATTCATTTTAACTTCTGTTTGTTTTATAATTAGGCCTACATTTAATATAAATATGTATATACATATGCCAGAATAACAATATTAAATGACTAAATAGAAAACAAATTTTCTTGCAATTTTCAGTTTTCGTTTCTATGCATAGTTTTGGACTATTTTTTTTTGTTATTTACTATTTATAAGCTCTCTTTTTTCGTCGCTTGCATTGTGTTGTAGTTTCATTTTGCTTTCCTTCCAAATTATGCGTTTGTGAAGCAACGTTCATTGCCGTTAATTAGGTTTGTTTGTTTTTTTTTAAAATTTTTATTCATTTTAATCCTAGACCATAATTTATGATATTGTTAGGTAACCATGGCAACAATTTAAGGTTGTGCAATGGAGGTTTCGATGACAACCAGATGGAGCAAACAAAAAATTCATATAGGCTACATTTTTGACTAATAATTTTCTAGCTGTGGGAAAGTTGTCTCAGGGCCAAACGGTAGACTTCGAGCATACTCCGAAGTTTTTGAATCCGACCTAGACTCCCCAAATTTTTATAATTCAATTATTAAATAAATATTTGAAAAAAGTATAATAAAATCAATTTTCATCTATTATAGGTTTAAAAACTTGATTAGATGTATAGAAGCGTATTTATTAACAGTTAAAAAATTTGTACAAAGATATATAGCAGGAGAGCTAATAGAAGGAATGAAAAAAGGCGGCATTTACAGAATGTTAGGTTATTTTAATTTCTTTTAAGTTTTTTCACTCAAGCGTTGACAGAGCAACCAAACAAAAAAGCCATAATGGCAACAACAGTTGAAAAATTTGTACAAAGATATATATATCAGGAGAGCTAATAGAAGAAATGAAAGAAGGTGGCAGTTACAGAATGTTAGGTTATTTTAATTTCTTTTAAGTTTTTTCATTCAAGCGTTGACAGAGCAACCAAACAAAAAAATCCATAATGGCAACAATTATTAATTAGGGTTATATGGGTCGTGGTAAAGAAGGACGTAAACACACGCCATCGCAATAAATGCCAGATCACCTGTCTGTATTCCTAGTGTAGGGATTTTTATCAGAACTCACCGTGCTGCAGTTGACCTAGCGCCATAAAACACTCCAAATAATGCTTCCTGTCTA
This sequence comes from Prosapia bicincta, assembly GCA_036971475.1. Classification (NCBI taxonomy): domain Eukaryota; kingdom Metazoa; phylum Arthropoda; class Insecta; order Hemiptera; family Cercopidae; genus Prosapia; species Prosapia bicincta. Next base: position 118,776,677 of record JBAIZL010000002.1, on the reverse strand, counting down.
CTGACTGCGATCTTGTATGACTCATAGATGCCTCTCACTGACTCCGATCACGTGCATCCGATTCTGAGTAATCGAATTATTTCATTTGCTCCAATTCCGTATCTTGTTTCCTCATTAAGATGACCATAAAAAGAGTTTTGCCTAGGGTATTACATCGAAACCTAGAACTCGAACGTGTCAAACAAGTGGATTGCTCATAATGATTCCCTAATACAAGAATTATAATTGAATTTACAATTCAAAGCTTTTCGTTGGCTAGCAGTACCAACATCATCAGGAATATTAAACAATTAAAATTAACATATCTGCAAATTAGATCAAATAAATAGTTATGCCAAATCAATTACAATGTAATTGTAATTGTAAAGTTACAATTGTAAATTCAATTATAATTCTTGTATTTGTATTTTGACTTTTGTTCTTTATTAATACACAAGAATACATATTGCGATATATATATATATATATATATATATATATATATATATATATATATATATATATATAAAATATTTATATTTTATATTATATATGTGTGTGTGTGTGTGTAAGTAAGAGAAATGCAAATACAAGAATATTCAAAGGTTTTCATTGGCAAACAGTACCAATACCATCAGGAATAATGAATTTGATAGAAAGTTTCGTGATTTATTATTCCTGATGATATTGGTACTGTTTGCCAATGAAAATTTATATAATTCAATAAATTATTCTTGTATTTGTATTTCTCTTATTTTTCAATTACACACACACACACACACACACACTCTCTCTCTCTCTCTCTCTCTCTCTCTCTCACACACACACACACACACACACACACGTTTTGTAAAATATAAATTCCTGATCTTTGCAAAGCCAGGTTAAAAACAATGTTGATATTCTATCTAATAGTTTCTATAAACTATTAGGAATATTAGTGATGAATATGTTGAGAATTTGTTACAAATTAAAACACTAAAACGTAATATTATGGATTTCTTGCTAAATAGGAAATTCATATAAATGAAATAGTCTAGTAATTGACAAAAATTCAAATTAACCAATGAAATTCTACGCAATAAGTAACCTTGGTTAATTAGCTGGCCTTTTCGAAATGATTTATGCTAAATCTGTATTCTTAGAACAGTTATTGTTAGAGGTAGCCTTGTTAAAGCTATGGAATTAGCGCGCTGTTTGCGCATTATAATTGTATTTGGTATCTATCCATCGGCCCAAATTGTGACCTGTAATTTTGTGTCGGCCTTCACAAGAAACCACTTCAGGTTATCTGCCTATAGCGGCTCCATACTTCATACCTTATGTCCAGCAATGCTGTATTATTTCTTACTTACTCTAATAGGTTTCCTTAATACTTCGTCATAAATAAATCTGACCAATTAGCAGCTATAAAAGTTTCGTATCTTTGTACTTACATCCTTTGTTACTTTTGTATCCCTCTAGTTTTGCAAAATCTCTCTCTTGAGGCTTTATTTTTGTAACCTCTAAAGGATTTTTATCTTGTTTTTTTATTTTATTTATGTTGACTTATTATTCTTTAAAATTTCGTTACTTTTTTCAGATTTTTATTTATAAATAGTTATATTTTGAATTAGCTATGCTTTGTTATATTTTATTTGTTTTAAACATTTATGTCAGCTTCCCTCATCGTTTTTATTATCGTTTGTTTTTGTATGTACTAATTCCTAAATCTTACATTTATTATCCTCGAGGTTTTTTCTTCACCTTCTAGGTTTTATAATTTTTATACTTCAATATATTTTATTTCGTATCGTATATTTTATATTCAGTATTGCTTGTGCTCGTGTGTGCAAAAGCGCGCTTTAAGGCCATCAGCAAGTAAGATTATTGCCTATGAAGGAATACGAATCTATTGTATATAGAATCTCTATTGGAGCCTGAAAGAGTTGATTACTTGTTTACAGCCCCTCGTAAGAAGAAGAGGAAGGGTACGTTTTTTAAAGTAGGATTACAGAAAGCACGTAGTCCCGGGTATTGGGAATAGGGAAAACGTTTGTGCACTATTTTCAATAAAAGTGTTGTGAAAGAGTATAGTAAAACAAAAATCACTCTTTAACTTCAATTATTGTTTATTAATCTATATATGGTTAGTTTTGTTAGTGTTATAAAATGTTGTGGTTAGAGGATGTTTTGTATTTGTTATTAAAAATTATGGCTTGCCCGAAGTAGAACCTAGGGCTTACCGCGGTTGAGAACAAAGGTTTCTATCCGCCACCCGCGGTTGAGAATAGAGTTTCTACCCGCTATCCGCGGTTGAGAACAGAGGTTTCTACTCGCTACCCGCGATTGAGAGCAAAGGTTTCTACTCGCTAACCGCGGTTAAGAACAGTTTCTACTCGCTATCAGCAGTTGAGAACACAGGTTTCTACCCGCTACCTGCGGTTGAGAATAGAGTTTCTACCCGCTATCCGCGGTGAGAACAGAGGTTCCTATACGCTACCCGCTGTTAAGAACAAAGGATTCTACCCGATACCCGTGGTTGAGAATAGAGTTTCTACCCGCTATCCTCGGTGAGAACAGAGGTTCCTATACGCTACCCGCGGTTGAGAACAAAGGTTTCTACCCGCTACCCGTGGTTGAGAATAGAGTTTCTACCCGCTATCCGCGGTTGAGAACAGAGGTTTCTACCCGCTACCCCTAGTTGAGAACAGAGGTTCCTACACGCTACCCGCGTTCGAGAACAAAAGGTTTCTACCCGTTACCCGCCGTTGAGAATAGAGTTTCTACCCGCTATCAGCAGTTGAGAACAGAGGTTTCTACCCGATACCCGTGGTTGAGAATAGAGTTTCTACCCGCTATCCTCGGTGAGAACAGAGGTTCCTATACGCTACCCGCGGTTGAGAACAAAGGTTTCTACCCGCTACCCGTGGTTGAGAATAGAGTTTCTACCCGCTATCCGCGGTTGAGAACAGAGGTTTCTACCCGCTACCCCTAGTTGAGAACAGAGGTTCCTACACGCTACCCGCGGTCGAGAACAAAAGGTTTCTACCCGTTACCCGCCGTTGAGAATAGAGTTTCTACCCGCTATTAGCAGTTGAGAACAGAGGTTTTCACCCGCTTCTTGTTTGTGATCGTATTTCAGGTAAGATTATGTTAATGGTAACATTTTTACCAAATTCATTTCTTCTTTTTGATACATGGATTGCGTTTTTTATCTCAAAAGACGAGATTTATAGGGCTTTTGTGAACAATAATGACATTGTTACATAACTAATGACGTTTGTTGCATTTGCCTTGACAAACGGAAGTGCAGCATGCTGCTACTATCCCACAGTCTTCAGGAAGTCAGCACTGGGTGTGTTCAATGGGAGGCGTCGTTGAAACTAGCCTTATGTACAACTTCCGTGTCTAATAAACTTGCTTAGGAAAGCTGTTGTATTTGGTTTCATTGTGCTGAAGGGCGTAGAAGAGTTTAGTTACAAATTAAATTCACAGCCAACATCATGACCTTCAGTTAAACCTACATACACGGACATAAACCGGCGAATACTAATGGCGAGATATGTTTGGTTGCCATCGGTTAATATAAATATTCAGGATTATAATAAATTGTCCAAATTATATTTTAATATTATTAGTTTCTCGTGTTCTTTTCGTTGAAGATGTTATTTGTAATTCTTTGGTGTTTAAAAACGTGTTAGAAAATATGTAACAGTTATATGAATCTAAGAAACAACATAAATAGTATTTAAGAACAGGGGTAAGTAGTTCCGTAGATTAATAAAGTATTTTTGTAGAGTTATTCAGTCTTTGTATGTTATCCCTCTGAGGATGGTTACTTGGTAAGTGAAATGAACATAAGGAAAGAATAAAGAAAGTGTGTTAAAAGATATTTTTATGTATTTATTATAACACAAATAGACCTATGTAAAAAAAATAGATGTCAATCAAACAAAACAATTACTAAATAAAAAGTAACATTTGATTTTTATTAGTTAAGGGCAGTAGTTATGAAATGTATGTTGAATAGTCATTTAGGAAAATAGACATGAATATGTTTTAAATAAACTGTTGGTAACGAGGGTGTATATGTTGATTCGTATTACATATCACGTATTGTATACATCCGTTATAAAGCGTCTCAGGTTAGGTTGAAGCCAGCCACGTAGCTGGGGGATTACGAGAAACCTCAATCTGATAAATACGCATTATATGGGGAGAACGTTGATAATGTTTTCTTAATATTATCAAACAAGCAATTGCCTGTTTGTCAAATGGTTATCAGCTGACTTTATGTGTGATTACCGGCTACGCGTCGTATAGCGTAACTTTCCTATAGGTAATCACACTTAAAAGTCGGCCGCTTACCATGAGACAAACACGCAATTGTTTTAGTAGTAATTAACTAAACAGTATCAATGTTTTTCCCACATAATGCATATTTATTAGATTAAGGGTTTTAAGTGGAGTAATTGGCGATGCGTCACTAATGTTCTCCCCGGGCTATCCCAGCCTATTGTTAGGCCATGGCTGGTCGTAATCCCCTAGCTACGTGGCTGGCCCACAGAGCACTTAATATAAAGTGTTTATACATTACTGTTTATATTAAGTGCTCTGTGGGCTGGCCTCAACTTAACCTGAGTCGTCCTGTAGTCTCTTCTTGTTACTTTTTCTAGACTAGGGTTTATCTGCCCTGTTGAGTCCTATACATTTTTATTACCTCATTCCACATGAGTAAGATACAGCCATGTCTAATTAATTACATATGTTATATTTCCGATTTTGCTGTGAGTGTCATAGCCATTGCATTAATTCTTGTTTGACATTCACGAGCCTAAATCTGCCTCGCTCCCACGTACCTTTGAGAAGACCCACGCAAATAACTTTGTAGGTGAATGTGAAGTTTGTATTTAGCATGGCAACTATGTTTACGTGTAATGGTTAGCCAAATTACAGGACATCCTGTGTCGGACGTGCAACACACGAAGCGATGTATGTGTTGCTACATATTTTACAATATATTCGCTGCGGTTCCGTTATGCGCTGTGAACAGTTCATATTGTGAAAGTTAGCGTTAAGCAATGGAATTTATTTTGATTAATTTTTTTATTATTTTCCTTTCCGCTTGTCTGTGTGGTGCATCAAGTTTAGGTAGCAGCGTTTGTCGTTGGCGGCATATTTTAGCTATAAAACTTCAAAGACCGACTAAGTGGTTAGGTTAGGTAGCCTATTTTGGCGCTGGCGGCATATTTGAGATATAAAACTTCAAAGACCGCTTAAGTGGTTAGGTTAGGTAGCCTCGTTTGTCGTTGGCGGCATATTTGAGATATAAAACTTCAAAGACTGCTTAAGGGTTAGGTTAGTTAGCCTTGTTGGGCGCTGGCGGCATATTTTAGATATAAAACTTCAAAGGCCGCTTAAGTGGTTAGGTTAGGTAGCCTCGTTTGTCGTTGGCATCATATTTTAGATATAAAACTTCAAAGGCCGATTAAGTGGTTAGGTTAGGTAGCCTTGTTGGGCCCTGGCGGTATATTTGAGATATAAAGCTTCGAAGACCGCTTAAGTGGTTAGGTTAGGTAGACTTGTTGGGCGCTGGTGGCATATTTTAGACATAAAACTTCAAAGACCGCTTAAGTGGTTAGATTGGGTAGCCTCGTTTGTCGTTGGCGGCATATTTTAGATACAAAACTTCAAAGACTGCTTAAGTGGTTAGATTGAGTAGCCTCGTTTGCTGTTGGCGGCATATTTTAGATATAAAACTTCAAAGACTGCTTAAGTGGTTCGGTTGGGTAGCCTCGTTTGTCGTTAACGGCATTTTTTAGATATTAAACTTCAAAGACCGCTTAAGGGGTTAGGTTAGGTAGCCTTGTTGGGCGCTGGTGGCATATTTTAGACATAAAACTTCAAAGACCGCTTAAGTGGTTAGATTGGGTAGCCTCGTTTGTCGTTGGCGGTATATTTTAGATACAAAACTTCAAAGACTGCTTAAGTGGTTAGGTTAGGTAGCCTTGTTGGGCGCTGGCGGTATATTTGAGATATAAAACTTCAAAGGCCGCTTAAGTGGTTAGGTTAGGTAGACTTGCTGGGCACTGGCGGTATATTTGAGATATAAAGCTTCGAAGACCGCTTAAGTGGTTAGGTTAGGTAGCCTTGTTGGGCGCTGGGGGTATATTTGAGATATAAAACTTCAAAGACTGCTTAAGTGGTTAGGTTAGGTAGCCTTGCTGAGCGCTGCGGTATATTTGAGATATAAAACATCAAAGACCGCTTAAGTGGTTAGGTTAAGTAGCCTTGTTGAGCACTGGCGGTATATTTGAGATATAAAGCTTCGAAGACAGCTTAAGTGGTTAGGTTAGGTAGCCTTGTTGGGCGCTGGCGGTATATTTGAGATATAAAGCTTCGAAGACCGCTTAAGTGGTTAGGTTAGGTAGCCTTGCTGGGCACTGGCGGTATATTTGAGATATAAAGCTTGGAAGACCGCTTAAGTGGTTAGGTTAGGTAGCCTTGTTGGGCGCTGGCGGTATATTTGAGATATAAAATTTCAAAGACCGCTTAAATGGATTACCCATGACTTATTACTTGAAGATAATCGCTGAAATAACAGAGGATGAAATACCACTTAAAGTATTCCTTTATAGTAACGTAGTTTGTGGATGCGAATTTTGTTTGCTTGTCATAACATAAGCTCTCAGTCTGTTCTAACAACTACTCCGAACATGTACTTGGAAACTCTTTCAATCTGGTATCCTTTTTTATAATTAAATACATTTTTAGTTTATTCGTTTTGTCAACTAATTTTAAGCGTTAAAATAACGAAAAAGACATTGAAGTTTTAAAGTTTTCCCCTGCCATAGAGCAAGTATTAACTCCCCATCTCCCGAGAATGTTAATTAATGATAATCCCGCTAGAAGGTATTTTTGGCTGCCCTAACGACTTCAATTACAATTGTGCAATTTCTAAATTATTTATTTATTCATTTTCATTTGAAAGTCACTTACGTATTGTTAATATTAAGTCATTGTTAATTTGCTTTTTGTTTTAAATCCTTTGATTTATAACAATCGTTTCACTTTAATGTTTTTTCACCGTCTTTGTGCTGGGGCACGTCGATATTGACGTAGTTTTTAATGACGCCTTGATTGGTCAAAAAATATCAAGACCTTATAAACGTTGCAACGTCGTCTCAAAAATCTACACTAAAAGGTCTCTGTTTCAGTCTACCTTGTCCCTCCCTGTTCTTCCCTTCTCTTTGTCTCCCTCCGTGTCTCTCTATCTATCTTTGTATATCTCTCTCGTGCCTCCCTTTCTCTCTTTCATTTTTTTCAGTCCTTTTTAACTTTTACTTGCTTTTCCTTGTCTTTCAAACCCCTTTTTCCCACCCGTCTTTCGTTCTAGGTTTTTCTTTCCCTCCTCCCATCCCTTTCTTTTCGATGTGCTTATCTCCTTCTACTTTTTTTCATTTTCTCTCTGCTCTCATTTTTTTTAGTTTGTTTTTTCTCTTTATATGTGGTTATAATTGTATATGAGCTTGGCTTCTGTATTTAAAATAATAGGGTGACTGAGCGAATCACAAGACATTGTTTTAAAATGATCGACAATTAGTTTTTCCGTGTGGTTTTCCAGTTAAAATAAGACGTAAATACAGGGAGAGTATCATCTTTTATGAGTCCATGTTAGGGTTGTCTTTTATGTGTTAGACAAATGTACATATATTGGAAACAGCTGTAGTTCTGTTCGACACAAGCCTTATTTTTTGACAATCTAAAATTACTAGTATTTCAATGTAATTTATAGGTTTGTGCTTTTTGAAAAATTACGTTCCTTGACACGAATACGTGGTTACTATTTCGTAAGCCCACTTCAAGGTTGCTGAACATACCGCTTTGTCGCCTATGTGCTTAGTGATTCTGTGCGCACAGATTCACTAAATGCAAACGATTACCATAGATTCTAGAATGTTAACGTTTGTAACAGAATGGCCTTCCCTTTCATGAATTTATTTGTTTTTGTAAGTATTTCAGTAGGTAACAGTCGCTGGGAGAATGAATGCATCCGCATTTCCGGCATCGATCCCGACAGGTTTAACAGCCCGCTGCAGTAACCCCCTCCACGTTACCCCTTCAATACTCTCGCTTCTATTGATTCTCTCTCGTCTAGACCCTCCCTCTGTTGCCGGCAAATCTGTTGCTCATTTTTGTTGAGGTTCCGTTACGCAGTTGGCGTTCGTATCGTCGGCTGCGTTTATGTGACAATCTGACTGCTGGTCTTATATTTGACTCCAGTTGCGCAAAGAAATATATCACTCTTACTGTATTTTGAAATTCACATCTGACGAGTTCCAACTTATCTTGTCTGCAAACATCTTCCTTCGCGTAATCTCTGAATATTTTATGTCTAATTTTTTATTGCACTACTTAGTCTGCTTTGGCCATTTGTCACCGGCGCTCTTTAGAGTCAAATTGTAGTTTAAATGTGAGGTGGGAAAATACAAGCGTTGGTGGTAAACCAAGTGCTTACTATTTAATTATTTTGTTTACTTCAATCTTTGATACACGTGCTCCCTCTCTACTGCCCTCCTTCTTTCTTCTTCTTCCTTCCCTCTATCCTCTCTTCCTCTCCCCCTTTTCCTCTACGCATACATATACATGTATATATATATATATATATATATATATATATATATATATATATATATATATATATATATATATATATATATATATGTTTATGTGTGACCGCGCGCTTGCGTGTAACAAATAATCAATAAACGAGGCAACCACAAATATAAGGATATATTTATTTGATAAAGAGAATACTTTGTTTAATCATACTTAGAGTATTAATAATAATACTATTATATATATATATATATATATATATATATATATATATTAAAAGTATTTTTTACGTAAATAACTTTATATCCGGTTCGCATGTTTTTTAATGTGTATTATAGTTCACACATGCTAATCTACCTTTTCACTTTTATTTCTTCTTCTTCTTCTCTCCTCTACAATCGTATCACATTTTCGAAGTTTGTTATCAATAAAATTTGTCTTTATATAGTTTTATTTTATGTTTCCAGTGTTTTCTTCATCCTAATCTCTTTATGAACTTTCCTCTTTATCTGTCAAAACCCTTCGTTTCATGCTGAAGTAACTGGTATCTTTTAAAGTTTCAATGAAAAATTAAAACACAGTTAAGTCTTGCACGAGTACAACATATTGCTGCTGCTCTAGTTATAAGGCTAGCTTATTTTCTAACCTGAAAAGCTCATACCGCAAAATCTTAAAACGAAAAGATATCCACAAAATATGAATGTAGTTTATTGCTCTCCTATTTTTATGGTATGTTTAATTGTAACTTTACATCAATGAGAAAAGTTTGAAGACTTGAAAAAAACACTGAATTTAATCAGCTAGTACTTTTATTTTCGACACAAAAATTACATAAAAAGCTAATAAAACTAAAATAATTATGAAGTTCCAAAGAAAATACAGCATGTGGCTTAGAACATCGCAGCTCTCCTAGATCCGTTCTTCCAGTTCGTTGTATAGGGGGTGTAGAAATATCTTAACTTATACGGATTGTATTATGCGTGGTCTTACTTTGTGTGTTTAGTGCCTCCTTTATCCTTGTTACCGTTCACCTAACCACTTGTAAGCGTCATCGTTAACTGACCTGACTCGCAGCGATGTCCGAGTGCGCCGCATTTCCGCTATCGATCGCGGCGTCTTCGTACTGTCTGCCGCAGACGCCCCGCCCCTCGGTTGCGCTGCTTCTATCGATTTTGTCTAACTTAGCGTCTAGACCCATTCGTTCAGTTTTTATTCTGGTAAAATCGTTGCACCACTACAAAGTGGGTGAATTTCAGGGTACCGCTGTATCCAGACCAAACGTATTAAGGCGGTTACTTATCTTTGGGATGAAAACACCATTATTAGATGGATGTGGTAAATTATGATAGGCCATTTTTGTCGATGTCAACGTTATCTTATTATTAAAACGTATTCTTAAACGTTTTTTTTTAAAACAAAAATACTGCGCTGCCATGGTAGCAAACGTAAAACCATGAACCCGTGAACCTGTAACGAAAGTGAGTTAAAAGAAGCATGCAGGGGTGTTTTATGTTTGCGTTCAACGTGGGAAGAAAATTAGAAATCAAAATCCTAAATCAATTTTATGTTCTTCATACTTTAAAAATAGGTTTTGGTTTTGAGATTTGATTTTCCAAATATTTTAAGTCTACCAAATATTTTGTAATAAGGTTTTCAGTGTTTATTCAGGTCAACAACCACATAATGGATGATGGTTTTTTTTAAGCTTAACTAAATGTAAAGTTAGCTCTGAAGGTCTTTAATGTAATCTCTTGAATTCGGTAACAATGTCGGAAACTCTTCAACGTAATCTCTTAAATTCGGTAACATTCTCAGAAACTCTTTATTGCAATCTCTAGAATTCGGTAACAATGTCAGACACTTTTTTACGCAGTTTCTTAAATTAAGTAACAATCTTAAAAAACTCTTTAGTGGGATCTCTTAAATACGGTAATAATGTCAGAAACTCTTGAATGTAATCTCTTTAATCTGGTAACAAATCTCAGAGTCTCTTTAATCTAATCTCTTGAATCCAGCGACAACATCCTCAAAAGCGCTCGTCTTAAGAGAATGGGTGTAGCGGCTTAGGAAGCCCTAGAGACATTTTCTTTTGTAATAGTCAGGTTTAACAGGGGCGAATATTGAAGGAGTGGCTTGAGGGGGAGGGGGTATAGCATCGTGTAAAGCTAAGTGAGGTTTCGACTGGGTAATTTTAGAAAACCTTTTTTCAATTCAATTAAATAATCTGTAATACAATAATCCATTAAGGTTTACATGCGTGATAATTCTTTTATGGCGCAATATGTCGCATATATAGTCTAGAATATATATACTAGCATCTCTACGCTTGTTTTAAAACATGTATATTTAGATTTTGTGATTTGTTTTTTAAGGGGACCTACTCTATAAGCCCTAGACCTGTGATAAAGCGTACGTCCATTCTTCTGTACTCAAATGTTTCACACAAAAATACAGCGTTGTTCTGGGAAACACAAAGTAATTAATAATCCGATAGTGTTCTTGGTCTCCTATTGTCTGTAAGGTCATACATTATTTATTTTCACCAGATAAAATGCCGCGGGTTCAAATGTCGACCAAGGCAGAGACTTATTCCATCATACTCGTTGGATAGTTCTGCTGCTGAATTATTAACTACATCAAGTTCAAAAAGTATTTTTGAAGCATAGTATTTTTCAAGACAAAAGAATTTTTGTCATAGTTAACAGGTTTTGTTTCAATCGATGTTAAGTGGTGAACATGAAAGCCTACATTTAGGTAAAATTTGATTGTTTTACTTAGCTCATCTCTACAGCTTGAACACAACTATATCATGTATAGCAAGACGAGTCCTCAAAATACATATAAAAGTGTTCTGATTCAGTTATTTAGCATTTTATGACATTATCTGAGGTTTATTAAGAGATATCATTCCTATATCTATATATTTTGTTTGTTTTACCACTTTCCATATCACGTATATTTTTCAGGAAGTGCTATGTATTCATTAAGTAAATTAAATTGAAATCTATAAGCATATTGTTTCAGGAAAGAACGTACATTGGTGAAACAAATTGGTGCTTTTTGTACTTTAAAGGCATAAACTATCAATCACAAATTATGGGTAATATTGCTTACGAAATATATACAAGACTTGTGGGTATAGATAGAACTAAAGCCTGTTACATAACACCCTCTGATAGGTTCGTTGATCTCCCTCTTTATGATTCCGATACACGTCAGCTACGCCATTGCTCCCTGATTTATCCTCTATCTAGAAAATAAGTACTGTACATTGATAATAAATATATTTTTTTGTGTGGATAAATAACAAATTTCTACTTAATCCAATAACATACTGTATAGCATGATCTGCAAGTAGTAAACAGGCTGTTATACGAAAGCACAGTCAATTCAATCAGATATACACCAGAATATGTAGGAAATTACAGTTTAAGAATGTTGAAATATAACTTCCGAATAACCTCCATGTGAAAACAAAAATCTATGTTAGGGTTTCTCTTTGCCATGGCTTTGGTAAACTGTCGGGACAAATCATTCTTCTAAACTTATTGCAGGTAATTTAAAAAAGCTGTATCAAGTTTTTTTTTTTAATCTGAAAATTAATTCATATTCTTTGTAAATATTGGTCGATTTATAATAATATAAACGTTAGAATTTATTGTTTATTAGAGACTAAATGTAAAAATTAAATGGTCAAACCCGCTGTAAAAAACAGACAAATCGCAAATTTTTTAGACTAAATGTAAAAATTAAATGGTCAAACCCGCTGTAAAAAACAGAAAAATCGCAAATTTTTTAGTACAAATGTGAAACAGGTTATTCCATACAGGCAATAAGTTATTTTTAAACATGGTTTTTCTATGATCTGGATGACTCATGCTATTTAACACGTAGAATATTATTGTAATCTGTAACGACCTTTAAGAAAGAACAAATCTGAAGAATGCACTACAAAGTCTTAATGAATAATCTCTAGTCCATAAGTTTATTTACACGCTTGTGTGTATCTTTAAAGATAGGAATATGCTCCATTCCGTACATAACACTCGACTAAAGTAGCTGCTTCCTACTTCAAATAAACATTTTAACAGTAAATTACAATTTTCCAAGAACACAGCTATCTATAAGATGTTTGTGTATCAGTACCTCGCTTTAATTACAATTTATAGATATATCATGCAAGACATAAATTGAGTCCTATAGAGTCAAAGTGCACTTTCTCCAATTTTTTCAAAATTGAGATTATACATGAATCTTGTAGGAAATTTCGGGATGCACATATTTATGCATTAAGTTTGTTGCAAAAATATTTATTCACAACTAACAAAAATATTAATTCTAAGTTTTTTCATAAATTCTTCAAAGATTTTTTGACTGTTCTATAAAATGAGGTGAGAGGGAGAAAGTGCGGTTTGATTCTAGAGGACTCAATTCAAAACCAGCTTTCGTGTGAGGCTTACAATTGTTTAAGTTTTTTCAAGAATTAGTGTCTCCCGTCTGATGCTACGGTGTTAACTTGAAACTGTGCAAGCTATAAATATTCTTAAACATAAACAAAAGTTTTCCCAATTGTACCTTCTCAAACACGAATGGCTTAAATAGTTTGTGGTTTTTCTCAATAAAAAAGTGTGAATAAATACGGCTGTATTTACCGTCACGGCAGCGATTTTAGCAATAGAAGTCTCATAGTTGTTCTTTATCGTCAAAACATGCAAAAAAATAATTCAAAAATAAATAATAATAATATTAATCCTTATACTTTTTAATTTCTGATAGTGTTTTTTAATTACAAATCTTTAAAATTAGTTAATATTACTTCCCTGATTTTTTAACCGCCACAAAACGTTCGATTTGTGACAGTAGATAAAGTAGGACCAGTCGATGCAGCATGTGTTACTTGACAATTAGAGTGGTGGGGGCTTGGTGACTCGGTGCTGGTCGGATCACGCTGCTATTATACACGTATCGGTCTGTCACAGCTACTGTGCCTAGTTGCGAGAGAGGGAGGGGTAGATAGCTGTTTGGCCTTCTCCCTCCACTAGTTGGCAAATTCCCCTCTCGCGCATCTCAAGTTTCTTGCTATATCGCGTGAGTAAATTTGAGTCTTACAAAATCTGTTAAATTTTTTGAGGTTAAATTCATATTTTAAAAATCAGTTCCCATACGTATTGTTTGTTCGTTTCCAATGGCTATACGCTAGCTGGATATATTTTGATTGATTAATAAAATTTATCTGATGAGTATCGGAAGTCTACCTCCTCCTAACACCGTCATATTTCTTCTCATCGACCCGTTTCGGAGAGCCTCCATAGGAGTAGTGCGTAGACACTTGGTTCACCGGGGTTAACCAGATCTACTTCGAGTTAACGACCTTGGCCGAGCGGTGTGTGTGTATATATATATATATATATATATATATATATATATATATATATATATATATATATATATATATATATTTTAAACAACATAGGAATATATAATTCTGGATGTATGATTCCTGATGATGTTGGTACTGGTTGCCAACGAAAAGCTTTGAATATAAATTAATAAATATTCTTGTATTTCAATAACCTATGTTGTTTTAAATTATTAAACAATAAAACGTATTTTATATATATATATATATATATATATATATACATATATATCGCAATATGTATTATCTTGTGTATTAATAAAGAACTAAGTCAAAATACAAATACAAGAATTATAATTTAATTTACAATTCAAATTATATATAATTCTTGTATTTGTATTTTGACTTAGTTCTTTATATATATATAAAATATATATATATTTTATATATATATTTAAGTACCATGGGCTGTCAGTACCATGGGCTGCAAGTACCATGGGCTGCCAGTACCATGGGCTGCCAGTACCATGGGTTCATTAGTGAAATCCCTTAGTTTTCCGTTTCCATCTGCCCTTTCGTTTTGTACAAGGACAAGTAACGGATAGTCACTCCGATAGAGAATTGGTCTACTTCAAGTACGCGACCCTGAATGATGACATAATGTCTTCTGAAACCCGTATCGGGGGGTTTTATGTTTCTAAATAAATTTTTTTATTCTCAAAATATCCCTATATCTTTGGTTGACGATATAACATTGATTTAATAGTCACGCGGATTAGTTTCCTTTAAAATACAAAATCTAGAGATACAAGGTAAGAGAATCTTCTTCATAACAACGTATGATTACTGTTTTGTCTTTGCATATAGTCGTCTTAACAAAATCTTTTTAGTCATATCTTTATATTGCGTCCTTAATCAGTAGGGACCTTCATTCCATCTGTGTCTTACTGCCTACACGAGAGTGCAACACACGAACCAGATAGAGAGGTAACCTGCCCTTCCCTACCTTCCTGTCTACCCATTTATCTTTCCCCTACATAATGTTATTTTCCAACCCCTTCCAAGCAGATAAAATACTCTTAAACTTTCACTACTGATTAGCCCAATAACCCGATTAGTTTAGGTGTAAGCCTGTCTCTGACGATAACGACATTGTTTCCGAAACTAGTCCGGTTAATAAAGCAGTGATTATAGTTTGATTTAAAGCAGAATAGAAACGGTGCTGTGGCGAGGTAGGGACGCTTTGTTGTCAGTTTCAACGTTGTGACAGGCCACTGCCAGCGGCTATTACCGTAGAATTGGCAACAAAGCTCTTAGTCTGTTTTTCCGATTTCCTCACCCCTCTCTGACCGATTTCACTTTCGTAGAGTTGTATTCAGTTGTAAATCAAACTATAGTGAGAGTTTCAATATAATGTTCTAGTATTTATCGTTGTAAATTTCTCTCACTAGCTAGGCTATAATTAACAATACATATTATATACTTATTATATAATTTAAAAAGTAATAAATTAATTGAGTTATGGTTCTAATAAATATAATATATTATAATAATATGTATAAATTAATAATATATTTTTAAATTGTGTTAGAGGCCTTTTGCTAATAAAAGTGTTGTTTGTTTTCCAGGTACGTACCGTGAGC
Organism: Prosapia bicincta; assembly: GCA_036971475.1. Lineage (NCBI taxonomy): Eukaryota > Metazoa > Arthropoda > Insecta > Hemiptera > Cercopidae > Prosapia > Prosapia bicincta. Next base: position 118,761,095 of record JBAIZL010000002.1, on the reverse strand, counting down.
AAAGGATGTTTACGTAATGCCTTACTTAGTGCGACTGATATAATGTAGAGTAAGTAGTAAGCAAATTAAAGTGTGTAATTGGAGAGGTTTTTATTAATTATAACGTTTTGTTGTACCGCCAACATTTATCTTCCCTTGTCAGCATTGGATAACAATATTTAGTAGTACAAAAACCAACTCAATCAATAATTCAATAGTCAGAAGTGTTTCAGTGACAAAATTATCACCATCATTGGATGTAGCTAATACTGTAACGGTTGAGGTTACTTGGGATATGAAAATATAAAGTTTTAAAATACAATGTTATACAATTTATTAATCAGTGACAATTACAATAGAACAAAAGACAGCAATGTGTCGAGTAATTTAATTTTAATTACTGCTAGTTATTCCATACATTTGAATTATTTATTGAACTTTAAAATTTATATATATCGACAAGATAGTAACTTAATATTTTCAATTGAATTTTTAGAAATCAATATTCGAAGGTCAATTTCTACCGTTCATGTGTTAAGCGTTTATCAATTAAAATTCAACTTAGTTAACATTAAAATACATTTTCTTTATAGCTAAAACGTACCTGGTTGTGCACATAAAACACTTTAAAACATATTAAAGATTGCCCATGGCTTTTGGAATCACTAAACACTTAACACATCGCTCTTGCAAATCCGCGCACTTAACAAAACTTATATAAACATTTACTCGTTTGAAAAACATAAATTATCGCTTCTGACTTCTTCTTTTGTTGCGTTAATAAAATTCGGTACCGGCCTTGACATCTTAAATTTTGAATACTGGAAGCTTATAAATTTCTAAGTTATGTCCGAAAGTGCCATTGCGTCCGTCTCGTTCAACGACTTTTGGAGAAGTGGGCTTTCTGAAGGGACAAGTCAGCGGAACTTTCCCACCCTCGATTATTATTTCGAATATTTTGATTGGTCCGTCAGATCATGCGATATCAGACCATGTTACGTCACATGAGGTGATGTGAGTTTTTTTTAAGTTAAGCTACCAACTCGTACGATATTTTACATTTTTACCCGCTAGGGGTGCTACCATCTATGCTAACTTCACAATGAGCACGAATAAAACAAAAATTTTCTTTTATATTGGGAAGATATAATTATTGAATAAAAATCAAATATATAAATGAATTTATATGTAACACCTTATTTTTAAGAGTGTTACATTTTCTCTTGTCGACCTGAAAAGAAAATTTTTGTTCGACATTACATCTTATTTCTACTTCAACATTTTATACATGAGTATGTGCAGTCCCCTTTTACAATTGAACAAAATTTTATGCCTACTATAGTAAAAATATAAACATTGACTGGCCAACGGATGTTTTTGTTTACCTACATCCCCCACTATGGAATGCATGCCATTTCCTCCTAGCGCTTGACAAATACTACAACGGAAGCGTATCCGCTTTCTCACACATAGGCTCTTTTACAAAACTACCAGTTTGACAACGCTCTGCTACCAGTTTCACAGTGTTCTATTGCAAAGACATTCTACACATTTCACGTTTTAAAACTTTTTAAAATATCACATACTTTAATTACTTTTATTAAAATCTGACTTCTTGTCAACATTTTGTTTCATAAACTTTTATGAATACAAATTTATATCTTTTCAATTTTTAAAATCTTTACTCTTTCAATTTCTTATTAATTTTTTATCAAATTACTTCATTATTAAAAATCCTTCAAATCATCTATTATTAAATTTTCTTCGAAATTGTCTCTTTTTGTGTCAACAAACCTAACCTACTAGCTGTATTTATCACAGTCCACTTCCTGGGATCTGCAAAACTGCTTACTCCCTGTAAGCCACAAATTTACCACATTTAAACGACTCTACATATTTTCTCGTAAATTCTCTCTCAATTTACAAACTAAGATTGCACCATTGCTTTATAACTACTCTGTGTTATTTTTACAACATTCGTACATCTTATATAAAAAACCCTGGATTTCAAAACCCATATTTTGAATCCAAATACCTTATTTTTAAATCAAATCCCATACTTTGATTTAAAAACTATACAGCTAATTGTTGACTCAAAAAGGACTTTACTTCAATTCATTATTCTTATAATTTCATTCAAACATTACTATAGTAATTTCATTTTAAATTTTGATCAAGCTCTTGTATTAATAAAATAAGAAATGAAACTAAACAGAAACTAGGACTGTACATTCATATACAATTTTTGGTCAAGTGTTTTAGTCTGCTCGTGTAGTATTGTGTATTTTGAGATTTTTGTCGTCTTTCTCGTGTAGTAGTGTGTAATTGCATGTCATTGGGCCCTTTCGACACGCAATTATGTAAATGTGTCGTCATGATTTTGTAAAATTGCATATCAAGGCACCTCCCATTCTCCTTATTAAACAATTCCCCTTTTAAAAATTAAACAATAGCTTGAATTTCTTCTAACGTTAACTTTTAATACTCTTTTAGTCGTTTACTAAATAACCTACTCCTTTCAGAATGTCTCTGTTTCAATTTTAATCGTTTTATGTGAGCTCTTCTATATTATTAAAATTATTACCTTATTGGAACAGTACAGACACATGATTAAAAAAAATTTACAATATTTTATATGGACCTTCATATTTTTATAGCCAATTTACTTTAATATTCCTTTGAGTTTAAATTATTAACCATACATCGTTTTTTATACTATTTAATGCTACTTCACATTTTGGTTTAAGATTAAAATTACAAGAGTTCTTTGAAATATCTTTTACTTAAATTTTATTTGAATTTGTCTTACCTTATCTGAACAATCCTAACCTCTAATCTAGCTGTATAAACCTGCTCACTTCTTGTAAGCCACAAATTTACCACATTTGCCCCTGAGTTCATTGTTTCACGACACTTTTGTCTATACAACTTTTACACTCACTTGGCAAAATTTTAAGCCTGTACCATTGTCTTATAACATCTTTGTTATCTTATACATCTTCAGTACATCTTAACCCTTTCTGAATTTCAAATCCCATACTTTGAAAATTCACTAACTTTATTCTTAAATTAAATCCCATACTTTAATTTAGGAATTACATACAGCTAATTGTTCACAACAAAAAAAGACTTTATTCAAATTATTATTAATAAATCTTCTTTCAAATTTTACATCCTTTTTAAAAAATCATTTAGGTCGTCTGACATTTACATTCTAACTATTCTGCTATTAAAAACTTCACTTGACATTAAAAAAAAAAAATATTTTTTTTTTATTTAACTTACTTTAATTTTGACAGTGTTTAAAAACAATTCTTTTTTATTATATTTATTGAAACTCCAGTGTCCAATAAAACATTACAACTTATTTGAATTTTATTTGACTTTACAAGAATTAATTTATTTGACTACTTAATTCAATTTTTATTGTAAGTACCATAACAATTTTGTTTCCTTCTTTAACTTAAAATGATTTTTAAACATTTACTTTGAATTTCTCTGAGAAACTTTACTTATCCAATACATTAAATTAACAGGATCGGCTTTACAAATTTTTGTCTTTGGCTATCTTTCTTATTACATATACTATACTGTCCGTTTTAAACTTTACATTTGTAATTTTTAATTCGACAATTAACTCGTCTTTTACTAACTTATTTATTTTTAAATCGCTATACATTTTATTTATTTGAAAATAACTTTACTACACACTGACGAGTATTTTTAAGGAGGGCTGCACAACTTAAATAATTAACACATGAATGGCATTAATCCTTGGAATTCGTTAGCAGTAATTATCATTCAACTTTTTAATTAATAAATTTTTCGAAAATTAGCAGAGTATAAGACTTACATTTTAGAAAACAACAAAAAAAAACAGCAGTAATTTAAATTCAAGCAGAGTTGCGCATTTGTAACGGTTGAGGTTACTTGGGATATGAAAATATAAAGTTTTAAAATACAATGTTATACAATTTATTAATCAGTGACAATTACAATAGAACAAAAGACAGCAATGTGTCGAGTAATTTAATTTTAATTACTGCTAGTTATTCCATACATTTGAATTATTTATTGAACTTTAAAATTTATATATATCGACAAGATAGTAACTTAATATTTTCAATTGAATTTTTAGAAATCAATATTCGAAGGTCAATTTCTACCGTTCATGTGTTAAGCGTTTATCAATTAAAATTCAACTTAGTTAACATTAAAATACATTTTCTTTATAGCTAAAACGTACCTGGTTGTGCACATAAAACACTTTAAAACATATTAAAGATTGCCCATGGCTTTTGGAATCACTAAACACTTAACACATCGCTCTTGCAAATCCGCGCACTTAACAAAACTTATATAAACATTTACTCGTTTGAAAAACATAAATTATCGCTTCTGACTTCTTCTTTTGTTGCGTTAATAAAATTCGGTACCGGCCTTGACATCTTAAATTTTGAATACTGGAAGCTTATAAATTTCTAAGTTATGTCCGAAAGTGCCATTGCGTCCGTCTCGTTCAACGACTTTTGGAGAAGTGGGCTTTCTGAAGGGACAAGTCAGCGGAACTTTCCCACCCTCGATTATTATTTCGAATATTTTGATTGGTCCGTCAGATCATGCGATATCAGACCATGTTACGTCACATGAGGTGATGTGAGTTTTTTTTAAGTTAAGCTACCAACTCGTACGATATTTTACATTTTTACCCGCTAGGGGTGCTACCATCTATGCTAACTTCACAATGAGCACGAATAAAACAAAAATTTTCTTTTATATTGGGAAGATATAATTATTGAATAAAAATCAAATATATAAATGAATTTATATGTAACACCTTATTTTTAAGAGTGTTACAATACAAAACCTAGTAATAACTGAAATGACAGCAGCTTTACATTAATATTGCCCTATTCATTTTTCTAAATTGGTACTATGGTTTTTATATAAACTACAGTTGCTAAAAAAACTGCTCACATTTTTAAGAGACACTCTCATATATTAAATCGTGTTTAGCTACAACTCCAGCCAACAAATCACCGCCAGAGCACCCATAGTGAAGTGATAATATAATAATAGCAAAAAAAAGTAACACGGTCGTCTTTATATCATGTACCAACGGGGTGTAATATTCCTTCGTTACTCCTACATAATTATGCTTATCCTTCTTCCTATAAGAGGCTGTAAGGATATAGACTTTATGTCTCCGATAGAGGGCGGGGTCCTCTATCTTCCTACTATATCCTCTACTTTGCCTGGCATATGGGATGCCACGGCCCCCCTTTTACCACGTAACAAAGGGGTTTCATGTTCCTTAATTACTCCTACATATGCATATGCTTATCCTTCTTCCTATAAGAGGCTGTAAGGATATAGACTTTATGTCTCCGATAGAGGGCGGGGTCCTCACCTACTTTGCCTAGCATATGGGATGCCACGGCCCCCCTTTTACCACGTAACAAAGGGGTTTCATGTTCCTTAATTACTCCTACATATGCATATGCTTATCCTTCTTCCTATAAGAGGCTGTAAGGATATAGACTTTATGTCTCCGATAGAGGGCGGGGTCCTCACCTACTTTGCCTGGCATATGGGATGCCACGGCCCCCCTTTTACCACGTAACAAAGGGGTTTCATGTTCCTTAATTACTCCTACATATGCATATGCTTATCCTTCTCCCTATAAGAGGCTGTAAGGATATAGACTTTATGTCTCCGATAGAGGGCGGGGTCCTCACCTACTTTGCTTGAAATACGGGATGCCACGGTCCCCCTTTTACCACGTAACAAAGGGGTTTCATGTTCCTTAATTACTCCTACATATGCTTATCCTTCTTCCTATAAGAGGCTGTAAGGATATAGACTTTATGTCTCCGATAGAGGGCGGGGTCCTCACCTACTTTGCTTGAAATACGGGATGCCACGGTCCCCGTTTTACCACGTAGACTATCAAAGGGGTTTCATGTTCCTTCGTTACTCCTACGCATGCTTATCCTTCTTCCTATACGTTTTAAGCTCCTTCCCTAACTCTACTTTTACTCATAACCTATTCTTATCGTTCGTAAGCGGTGATAAAATCGGAAAGTCTTCTAATCATACTGATCGTCAGTTTCTCTTGACTACTTTAAGTAATTATCACAACGATGTTTGTTCATTAAACATCAGCCTTGCTAATTATTCTGCCAAACTCGTTCACTTTATGTGTTAAATGCAACATAGTCGGGTGCAGGTTTGTTAATTATTTTGTTTTCTAATATATCATGGGCACTTCGTCATTCATTTACAACAAATCCTGCCCTCGGTAAATACTTTATCTATCTACTACACTTCTTAACGTTGTCTTTTAAAGCATGGTTCGGATATAAAGCAGAAATAAGTATATTTTCCCTCATGTATCTAAATAGAAGACCTACACCATACGATGGGTTACCGTATTGGTTCAAGTGACGAACGCTTGCTAGTCAAATTTTGAATATTTTCAGTGTAAAATATACATTTATTTTTAGCATAACTACACATACACAAATATAAATATTCAGATTCCTCTATGAAATTATGCGGGGTTTCTCTCATATTTTGATATTATTAAATTTTTTTGTATTTCACTTCACCACCAACAATTTTCTCAGAGTCAAATTTTATTTAAAAACATTGTATTGACCATTTAACATAATTATTGTACGCCAAAAGTAGGTGAATTTCTGTCATCATTAAATTCTGTTCTACAACACATATCTCAAATTCTGCGGCTAGCTTTCTGAGGGGGCTTTTTTCTTTTAATTATAAAAACAAAGTTTCTTATGATAAACCGAAATCCGGAAAAATCTGTCACTAGCAATAACTCGTAACAAAATTTTTCACCTTGCTCTTGGCCTCCAAATCCAAGCTAGCCCGCGTGAAGGTTAGCCTCCTGCGAGCCACCTGCATCATGTGGTTAGTAACACTAAGGGGATGGTCTGATCTATTGTCTATATACTAAGCTGTTCAGCTTTTTTCATGAATAACCGATATATATATATATATATATATATATATATATATATATATATATATATGATAGGGATGTTGTCATACAACTATAAGGTAATTTGAAAATTTTGATAATGGTGATACTGCCAATGAGCAAAAAGCTTCAATGTATGAAGAAAACTAAAATAAAAATTCTTGTTAATGCAAGTGTCATTTAATTATATATATGTGTGTGTGTGTGTGTGTGTGTGTGTGTGTGTGTGTGTGTGTGTGTGTGTGTGTGTGTGTGTGTGTGTGTGTGTGTGTGTGTGTGTGTGTGTGTGTGTGTGTGTGTGTGTGTGTGTGTGTGTGTGTGTGTGTGTGTGTGTGTGTGTGTGTGTGTGTGTGTGTGTGTGTGTGTGTGTGTGTGTGTGTGTGTGTGTGTGTGTGTGTGTGTGTGTGTGTGTGTGTGTGTGTGTGTGTGTGTGTGTGTGTGTGTGTGTGTGTGTGTGTGTGTGTGTGTGTGTGTGTGTGTGTGTGTGTGTGTGTGTGTGTGTGTGTGTGTGTGTGTGTGTGTGTGTGTGTGTGTGTGTGTGTGTGTGTGTGTGTGTGTGTGTGTGTGTGTGTGTGTGTGTGTGTGTGTGTGTGTGTGTGTGTGTGTGTGTGTGTGTGTGTGTGTGTGTGTGTGTGTGTGTGTGTGTGTGTGTGTGTGTGTGTGTGTGTGTGTGTGTGTGTGTGTGTGTGTGTGTGTGTGTGTGTGTGTGTGTGTGTGTGTGTGTGTGTGTGTGTGTGTGTGTGTGTGTGTGTGTGTGTGTGTGTGTGTGTGTGTGTGTGTGTGTGTGTGTGTGTGTGTGTGTGTGTGTGTGTGTGTGTGTGTGTGTGTGTGTGTGTGTGTGTGTGTGTGTGTGTGTGTGTGTGTGTGTGTGTGTGTGTGTGTGTGTGTGTGTGTGTGTGTGTGTGTGTGTGTGTGTGTGTGTGTGTGTGTGTGTGTGTGTGTGTGTGTGTGTGTGTGTGTGTGTGTGTGTGTGTGTGTGTGTGTGTGTGTGTGTGTGTGTGTGTGTGTGTGTGTGTGTGTGTGTGTGTGTGTGTGTGCGTGCGTGCGCGCGCGTGCGTGCGTGCGTGCGTGCGTGCGTGCGTGCGTGCGTGCGTGCGTGCGTGCACGCGCGCTTCAATTATAATTCTTGTATTTGTATTTTGACTAGTTCTTTATATATATATATATATATATATATATATATATATATATATATATATATATATATATATATATTGAAATGAAATGAAACTGTAAGATCGCTTTAAGATAGGATTGAAAAAAAATTTGGGGAAAGGAAAATCCAAGAACCCTTATGGTTAGGCTGACCTTATGATAACGAATAAGGAAAAGTGTTGAGTGCTGACCACTTCAAGTGAGTGCCGTGCACTTGACCTTGCGTGTACTAACACTTTTTAAAACACGTTACATATTGAGAATGTTCGATACATCAACAGCTTCTGCATCCGATATGTCTACACATATTTCAAGAATGTTTGCTATTTCACACCGAAGCTAATTTATCTAATATCGATCCTCTCAAGTCAGTGCATTGACAGTTCTTATCATGTTCGTAGGAAAATTTCAATACTGATCCTCTACCTCCCGTCTAGCCTATTGCGATCTCTCAAGGCCAAGTCCACTGTTACGTAGTCCGCACTATACTCTACAAGTTCCTCCCTATTGCTTGCAGAACGTGCAAGGATTAAGATGATGAGGGTGGACACTATCTATGCTGATCCTCTACCTCCCATCTAGTCTACTGCGGCCTCTCAAGGCCAAGTCCACGGTTACGTAATCCCCACTATACTCTACAAGTTCCTCCCCATTGCGTCTAGAGCGTGCAAGGTTTAAGATGATGAGGGTGCAGGCTGTGGCTGACAGACTGAAACAGAACTCTGAAGCAGTAGGTTAATAAGTGTTATTTAAGGCATGTTATTTAAGACTGTGAGCGGGTATGTATTGGCAGCAGCTGTTTGTTTGCCGTGGGTGTTGTATCTACTCAGTGAGAAGATGGAGTGTTGATGTGTGTGCGTAGGTCTGTTTGTTGAACCTGGTTGTTAAGTGCCGTTGTTGTTGATTTGTGAAAGGCACTTCAAGTTGTGTATATAGAAGTTGTGATATTGTTCTTCAGCACGATTTTCCTTCGTCAATATTCTTGTAACGTTTTTTCGAAGCTTTTCCTTTTGCGGCCTTTCTTCATAGCCTTAGCTGTATTCCATAGTTTCTGTTTATATTTGTAGGTGACGGTATAATTCTTGTTACATTATTACATATGTTTTATTTAAAGTCTACAACTATATATTTACGTGTTGTTTGTTCTTTTACGTATTTCGGTTTAGCAAACTAAGTTTTACAAGAATGTATCTGGAGAAAAAGTTGGATATGAAGATGGCAAGCAGTGAATATACTTTAGCATCTCTTCAAATTTTGAATGTCTTATATTAGGCCGGGAAGGCATCCCCAGTCCCATTATGCGTTTTAGTTCTAAAAAATATTTGAATACAAATTCATAATATGACACAATTTATTTTCACGTCATTAAAATTGTTGTTAGGACATTAGTACCTTTAATACTAAGTAACTTAACCAAACCTGTAACTTTTCACCCGGTCCGAACTTCTAAAATAGTTATACAATAGACAAAAGATATAGAAAAATAAACCTCTCACCGATATGGCCCAGCCGAAGCAGATTTTTTGTGTGTGTTTTATATTCGGTCGGTGATCACGGTGGAGTGTGCTGGCGTCAACTTTTTATTTCTTTCTGATTCACTAACTTCAGAGCGATTTGAACAAGAAATGAATAAATATTTGTAAAAACTGTATTAATATCAATTTCCATCCATTACAAGTTAAAAAAATATACTGTATTTGAACTTGATTGGATGAATAAAAGCGTATTTTACTAACGATTGAAAAATTGTACAAGATATTTATAATGAGAGTGTGAACTAATAGAAGGAATTGTATAACAATCTATTGCAAACTGTTCAAACACTTTAACCAAAAATGCTTCTTTGAATACAAAATTATCCCAAGAGTACAAAACACTTACCAGCGCTATCCCCGCGCATGCGCAGTACAATTTGTCGCATGCCTACTGCCCAACGGACGAAAATTGACGAGGAAGTACAAAGCTCCTTAAGGGATTGCCTAGTCGCGCATTGCCGTGCCTAATTAAGTGCGCGGCAGCTCCATTTAAACCTGTGCAAACCACGTCGCTTATTGCGCCTTAAGGCAAAACGCCGCGCCGTGTCTTATCCTGCGTGAGGCCGGCCTTACAGTCATTTCACTGGATTTCAAAGAAAGAGGGTAATCATTAACATTTGACGCGTTCAATATTGGTGAAAAAATATGTACTTGGTCATAGTGAGAGTCTTCAGGGACACGGAAGGTAAAGTTTGGTGTCCCTCCAAGACAGTTTTTTTCTATAAATTACAGTAGACTACTATTATGTTACATAACATAGTTACGCGAACTTTGCAGTCGCGGATAAATTTAGTTTAAACAAATAATGTTTACTTATGCACGAGATAAAAGGCGTTAAAAGTGAAATATCTCGTCCTTATTCCTGTGGTGATGCGAAAACTTAAACCAAAAGAAAGAGCACTACACTTTGTTAGCAAGTTAGAGTTTTATATAAAGTGCTCCTTTTACTAAGAAAAATATTTTAAGAGGTGTTGCATTGTTTTTTCCAAATTTTAATTGTTTTGGGCGCCATTTTTTTGCATTCCATCTATCAAATATGGAAATGAATATTGGTAATTTGCTTAAAATAATAGTTTTAGGCATAAGGCTTGCTTAAATATATAAACCCATTATTTGGTATTAAAATACCAATAAACGTATGTTATGTTTATACTATTTACAAAGTAGAGCAGTTTTATATAATTACTATACCATGTAATTGATTAGAAATAGTTTTTTTGTAATAAACGAATAAGGAGTGATGTATCAGTAGGTCTTCCCTTTTTGAGGCATTTATCCCCTCGCCACGAACCCGTGGAAATGCTTGCGGCGTCCGTCATGATGCAAAATGTATTCGCTTACACATCTATTCGCTCAGTCAGCTGATCGTTGCGACAAACGCGTCATCTCGTTGAGGTGTTTATCCCCTCGCCACCAACCCGCGGCAATGCTTGCAGCGTCCGTCGTATTGCATTCTGTATTCACTTACACAGCTATTCGCACAGTCAGCTGATTGTTGCGACAAACGCGTCACCTAGTTGAGGTATATATTCCCTCGCCACCAACCCGTGGAAATGCTTGCGACGTACGTCGTATTGCATTCTGTATTCACTTACACATCTATTCGCACAGTCAGCTGATTGTTGCGACAAACGCGTCATCTCGTTGAGGTATTTATCCCCTCGCCACCAACCCGCGGCAATGCTTGCGACGTACGTCGTATTGCATTCTGTATTCACTTACACATCTATTCGCACAGTCAGCTGATTGTTGCGACAAACGCGTCACCTCGTTGAGGTATATATCCCCTCACCACCAACCCGTGGTAATGCTTGCGACGTACGTCGTATTGCATTCTGTATTCACTTACACATCTATTCGCACAGTCAGCTGATTGTTGCGACAAACGCGTCATCTCGTTGAGGTATTTATCCCCTCGCCACCAACCCGCGGCAATGCTTGCGACGTACGTCGTATTGCATTCTGTATTCACTTACACATCTATTCGCACAGTCAGCTGATTGTTGCGACAAACGCGTCACCTCATTGAGGTATATATCCCCTCGCCACCAACCCGTGGAAATGCTTGCGACGTACGTCGTATTGCATTCTGTATTCACTTACACATCTATTCGCACTTTCAGCTGATTGTTGCGACAAACGCGTCACTTCGTTGAGGTATATATCCCCTCGCCACCAACCCGTGGAAATGCTTGCGGCGTCCGTCATGATGCAAAATGTATTCGCTTACACATCTATTCGCTCAGTCAGCTGATCGTTGCGACAAACGCGTCATCTCGTTGAGGTATATATCCCCTCGCCACCAACCCGTGGAAATGCTTGCGACGTACGTCGTATTGCATTATGTATTCACTTACACATCTATTCGCACAGTCAGCTGATTGTTGCGACAAACGCGTCATCTCGTTGAGGTATTTATCCCCTCGCCACCAACCCGTGGAAATGCTTGCGACGTACGTCGTATTGCATTTTGTATTCACTTACACATCTATTCGCACAGTCAGCTGATTGTTGCGACAAACGCGTCATCTCGTTGAGGTATTTATCTCCTCGCCACCAACCCGCGGCAATGCTTGCGACGTACGTCGTATTGCATTCTGTATTCACTTACACATCTATTCGCACAGTCAGCTGATTGTTGCGACAAACGCGTCACCTCGTTGAGGTATATATCCCCTCACCACCAACTCGTGGAAATGCTTGCGACGTACGTCGTATTGCATTCTGTATTCACTTACACATCTATTCGCACAGTCAGCTGATCGTTGCGATAAATGATTAGGTTGGTAAAGATAGATTGTGAGCCGAGTGATATTTTACGATATATTTCGCCACCAGAGAGAAGTAAGATATATGACTATGTTCTAGTCAGGCATTGGAAAATATCTCACTTCATACCAGCCATTTTTCTAATTATGTTTCTCGAAAATGTTTGTTCAAAGAGCCACAGAATATAAATAATTATTTAAATATTTTTACATAATTTTAAACAGAACGAAAAAAGTGTAAAATAATTTCCCAAGTCCAATATACATACATAAGAGAATACAGGTAATATAGCACGTACAGATTTTCTTAATATTAGGGGAACCTTTATTGTAATTGTTATTAGATATGATGCAAGTATTTGTACAATTTGAAACAAAAATTGTACTGGCGCATGCGTTGATAACCGATGCAGGAATGATATTATTACATTGCTAAATCTAATAGCATGCACTGTTGTGCGTGTTGTCTTTACGACAGCTACCCTAAAATTCTCCCGACTGGCTACTTTTGCACTATAAGTTTTTTTTTAATTTTGTTTTGTATTTAAAACGTATGGTTTGCTTTTAATTCATACGTATTGAAATTTGTAAAATTTCGTATAACGTTAAAATATCGGTATTATCTCTGATTGTATGTATTTGTATGAATTCAGGGGAAATAATTTTATATTTTCCTAGTTTTTTTTAAAACTGATATGAATAAATCTTAACCAATTATTCTGTGCTTTTACTCTAATGGGATTATTTACAAGTGGATAATCGACATAGATCATCGCTCTTTTAATCGAATATATAATATTATTTCATTATAAGCTCTGTTAAACGTTTAAAGCCTACGAACATTATATGCAAAATCGGAAGTGTTTGCAAAACTTTAATAGTAAGCGAGCTAATTAAAATGTTTTAACTCATGTTCAGGATCTAAACCTGTGGTTAAAGTGTTTCAGTTGCAAGACGTAATCGGCAGTGTGATATGCTGCCTAAAAATGTCTGCGCTCAGTTTCAGTTTTCTCTTAGCAAGTGCTCCGGCTGTTGACATTAGACTCAGCACGTTTTTAAAGTAAATCTTGTAAATAGGGATATTTTAAAGCCAGTTTGTTTGCAAATACTCTCAAGTTACCGAATACTTTAGGCCTAATGGCATATTGTTCTTACCGGCTCGTGAAGCTGTTATTCCATGGCGCTTTTGTTTCTAGTAATGCAGTCAGTCGATGCTATAAGGGATTTCAAGAGATTTTGCACAATATGATGTAATTAGGGAATGAAAATGGGAAAAAATCATCGCTTGAGACAGGTCTCTGAACTGAAAGTAGACCTGTGGAAGAAAGAACTGTCTTTATCTGTTACTTTGTTGCCTTATATTTACATCGCAAACAACTTTTATCATAATAAATAAAATTAAATTTTGATTAATTTCAGAATACTTTTTACGCGCTTGTGTCGTCTGCTAATTGGATTCGCTTTAGATGCTGTTATATTTAAACAAACCTATTTTAACAGGTTTTTTGCAGTTACATTAAAACCCCTCTTATCCGAACTTCGCTTAACCAAAACCCGGATTAACCGAAACGCTCGTCCGAGTATAGAAGATTTCCGTAAATACGCTGTAAGCGCACCCCAAAAGGCACGGTTGATCATAATTCGGCCTGTCTTGTGATTAATGCGCCAACGGGGTAAACATCCTGCGTGGTGAAGGAGGGGGAGATTAATCTTGTTTAGTTAAAAATACAACTACTGTAATATTTACAATAAAACCGTTTTTTATGTGTTTTTTTGAAGAAATATACCTTAAATTATTTAACCATTGCTTATCCGAACTTTTGGTTATCCGAAATAGTTTCGCCCCCATTATTTCGGATAAGATGGGTCTTCCTATATGTATATTGTACTCTAACATAAACTACATTAAAATAGCTTATAGTTTATAGTGGAGCACAACTTAACTACATTGTAAAGTAACCGGATAGGTTTCCAAGGAAGTGACTCCCGAATACGGATAAGGGTAACAGACGAGACAGCAAGGCGCACGCGTGAAATTACAATTCCGCAACCAATACAAATATTTATTACGTCTTATACGGCAAAAATAAAAAGTTACAACCTTCGTTTTGTTTTCTATAAAAATGTAACAATATTTGAAACTGGACAAAAACAAGCATGTTATCTTTCAAGGAAAAATTCTTTCCAAAAGTCCTATGACCTTTGTTAGGCCTATCTGTTGGGGCTTTTTAGAAACCTCCCGATAAGTAAGCTACAAGATTGTTCTTTTATCACATATCAATATAAATGGTTTGACATCAGTACCGATGCGAGATAATGGGAGTTCATTCCGGTCACACGATGATATATATAATGGCAACATTTTGTGCAACGCCGAAATAAAGCAAGCCGGACATTTCAATGTCAGTAAATATGAAAAGTAAACATTTAAAAAAACGATAATCTCGTAAGTAATACAAATAGAGTTATTTTGAAAAGTACGAGGCTCTTACAAAATGGCTTCTGTGTAGTTTCGATGAGATTTACTTACGCATAAAAACTTAATATCGACAGTAAAATTCATTATAAATTAGCATTTGATGTACTACTGATGTAATACTTTTATGGCGGCCTTCTAACCGAAATGCACATCAGGTGGTGATTTATAGTAAATAAATTATTTTATCATTGTTATTGGATTTTGTTTATTGCGTTTATTTAATTCATAACCAGATGGACTCAATATGATAGTTAGTTGTATTCTTTTTAAGGTTTTATGCGATTTTGTCAGGCCCATAGCGCAGTGAATTCCGGGTATTTCAGTGTTTAAAAACCATTAAATTTGTTGGATATATTGAAAGTAACTATACAAAATCATCAAGTACATTGACTTTCACCGAATGAAATGTTGCATTGAACAGCTTGGTTAAGGTTAGTGGCTAGTGAAAGGCGCATGTGCATTCTCTCATTAACGTAATGTTGGTAATAAAACAATGCACTTGATAGAAAGTTAATTAATGAGCGCTTTATCTAAACTACAGGTCACTTTACGCTTGTGAGAGTTTTCAAGAGGGCTCATTTATTTGTTCACGATTAATTTGCCTTTTCAAGGTAAAATTAGTTTTATGTGGAAATTTTAGACACAATTTATAATTTTTAGTTTAAAAAAAGGTATTTTAAAAAAGTAACTATTTTTCAAAATTGGTCTGACTGTGTATGTTTTTCGCGGAGAAAAATCTTCGGCTCCCGTCTCGCTCACGAGATTTTAGCTTAAATTCAGTGATAACATATGATCTCATACAACAGCTGATTTTATGTTGTAGAACAGCTGTTTTAACTCAGGTTATGTTACTTTACTAGTTACGTAACATTTGTAAGTTAAAATGTTATCGTTAAATATTTTTTATCACGTAATAAATATGTAATTTAATATATTTCAATAAACCCTATTGTAATTAATTCAATACAATAATAAAGAGATATATTTTTACTCCAATTTCCGAAATGAAAACTTTTTTAGACGCGACACATACGTTTTAAGGGATCCTGTGGGAACTCTATGATCTCCTATGTTATAGTTTGATTTAAAATAGAATAGGACTTTACGAAAGTGAAGTCGGCCAGAAGGGGTCGCCGTTTGGGCGAATGGGAAATCAACATCCTACCGGGTCTGTGAGCCTTGTTGCCAATTCTACATCGAACTTTCGTTTGTCTCCAGTGCCACAGCGTTTAAATTGACACCACTACATCCCTACCCTGCCGCAGACCCGTTTATATTCTGCTTTAAATCGATTTATAATATTAGGGACATTTTCTTAGCTTTGGAATTCCAACCAATGCTTTATAAGCCCATTGTCTTTTGCTTCATGGATTAATATTTGAGGAATACTGTGTAAGAAATGGAAAACAATTTTTCACAAGATACTTTCAAAATTAAACCTAATTTTACCCTAAAACCTAAAAAAATGAACATGTGTTCAGTACATTCCAGTTTCGTAGTGTGGATAGTTGTTGTAATCATCTTCTAGTTTTCATTTTAAAGTCTTACGTCACTCTTGGCTTTTCTTTCGTACCAGGAACTTATTTTCGAGAATTTTTTATTCTGATAATGTGCAGTTCCTTCATGGTTAAATATATATATATATATATATATATATATATATATATATATATATATATATATATATATATATATATAGGTTTCATACCCATCATTGCAAAAACTTTACATTTTACAACATACCTCCTATTAAAGCTGCCTACTAGTTCCAACGTTTTCAGTATTTTTGGAACACATGTTCATATAAAATTGTTCTCAGTTTCATTGCGATTCTTCGTCTTTTCATATAGATCTATTAAAAATAAATTTAGATCTGCTAGACCTCTGAATATTGGGCTCACTACTGCTGAAAGAATGTTATGTTTGTGATTCTAGACATTCTTACAATGACAATAAGGCAGAATCTTAAAAGTAGTACCAACATAAAGAGAATAAATTTCTCTTTATGTAGATATTTTTCCTTCGTTCTTTCGCTCATTTCGCCGTTGTCATATTTATTTTGAGATTGTACTATATCACCTGCTAAAATATATAAAATGTTATTTATCGTTTTAAGGAGAAAATGTTGAACTATCATTTCTGAAATAATTGTGTTTTTAATTTGTCGTTTTTGGGACAGATTTTAATTTAATATTTTTAAAATTTAATTCACAACGGAGATTTGTTAAGCAAAACGTTTATATTGTAAAACAGTAATATATCACTATTTTAGAACAAACGGGAGTGAATCTTAATCAACACGAATACCCTTTAACAACAAGTTTTTATTTCCATTAGATCAATAAAATACTGTGCTGTGAGAATCTTTGTGTGTTGTTTGTGATATTACAAATCACATTAAATTATAATAAAATCAATTGTTTAAAGAAATTAGCGTAACCAAACGTTTTTTATTACATTTTATATACGAATGGACATTTAAAGGTTAGCACAAATTGTGACACAAAAGTTTCAATGTAAGCTATTATAAGTAGTCGGTATAGATTAAATAAAGGTATTGTTTATTTTCTGTTTTTTATTAAAACTGCAAAAAGGCGTTTACACTTGACATTTATTGTTTGTTTCTATTGTAATAGTCGCAAAATAAGAGAGTTTAATAAACTTTGTGTTTGGGTTAGGAGTTTGGTTCTTGTTATTGCTGATACAGTAGTTTCAGAAGCTCTGTCATGGGTGTGAGTAGTCAGGATTTTGTAATTAGGAACGCATGTCCTTATAGTGGGATTCCCTTCTTAGAGAGCTTTCTACCAGAGGGGTAACGCCCTTGCTCATCTGGGCACGGACGCAAGGACCTCGGTGGCGCCAAGTGGTGACTTTGTAAAGACCAAATTTCCTCTAACTTCGTGATTATTGAAGCTCTGAGTAAAATACCTTGTGGCGCAGAATATAGATTAGCGATAGAGTTATAAACGTGCTACTTTTTAAAATAATACAAGCAAATACAACATTAGCCCTGTTACACTATTTAGCAATGATTTGAAGTAAATACTTCCGTTTATCGCCATAGTTGTAAAGATAACTAGATTCAGGTCATCGAATTGCGAAGAATGGTTTGGTGAGACTTTGGCCTGTAGTAATTCCTTTATTCACAAGGTACTAGCTTCATGCTTGCCGGCCTTCAGCTGCTATTAGTGTGTAGTTAAAACGTTTCAGAATAAACGTTTATTCGGCATTGGAAAACCCGTTTCTACCGTTGGCCGTTATGGTTGTTTGTCTTCTGACAATCGGCTCTGTATAATTTTATTGTTCCAGAAATAACTATGTAACTATTCTTTTGCTGACAACCTCACTTTTTAATCATAATGTATCTGTATGTATGCATGTGGGCGCGCGTTCACACACACACACACACACAAACAAACAAACAAACAAAAAATAACGACAACTAAATATCGATTTACTTTAGTTAATAAATTACATTAAATATTTAACTGCGTTGTTTTATTCTCTATTGCCAAGAAATAATATGTATTCTATAATTGAAAATTGTCTGTAAAAATCATGTAAAATGTTAAAAAAATTCTATTTTTGTAGACAAAGGCCTACTTATAAATAAACAGCCCAATTGCCGCAGGTAGTCGGTTCTGTTCTTATAAAGGCATAAATTTAATAATGTCTTTAAAAGGACAAGAAATTACTTGTAAAAACGTCATCCTTATTAATTAATTAATAATCAATAAACATTCTCTCGTTTAAGAAGAATTTTTGTTCTATGGAATTTATACCGTGTCGTTAAGATATTTTAATAAAAAGTGGTGGGTTTGTAAAATAAAGCATTGCATACATTGAGGCCTAAGTAGGATTTTGTAGTCACTACCTTGCATAGGGAACAGTTTGTTTTATTGGTTGTAAATAAATTGATTAATTTGTAAAACCTAGAATGAAATTTAAAAAAATCTGTATATTTATTATATTTTAGCGACGTATTATGGGAGAATAAAAAAAAGAAATATAATAGAAACAGAAATATAAACAATTTCCCTGCGTAATCGTTCGTTACTGCATTTAATGCTGAAGCTGGCTAGATCGGTGGCATTTTATAAAGTGCCGTAATTATAAAGGTAAATGAAAGGGTTCACGCACGCATGCGCAGCTTTCCAGACAGTCACGATTTGTCTAGACGGAAAGGCCTACTTTCTAACTCATTGTCAGCCCGTATTGGGGCTTTTTATGTCTAGAAATATTTGCAGCTCTGGTAATTTTGCATTCATCTACTGACCGCAGCTTACAAACCATTGTGATATATCCGATTGTAGTGTGTATGCGTAGTGTTTGGAGTTGTCAGCCCGTATTGGGGCTTTTTATGTCTAGAAATATTTGCAGCTCTGGTAATTTTGCATTCATCTATGCAACGGACTTCACGGAACGAAAGGAGTGTAAATATAAGTAGGGTCGTAAAGCCTTCTGGTAAAGGGTGTGAAGGATCATGACTTTGTTTGTACTGGGTAGATTACTGGAAGATCTACTTCCTATTGGGATCATAAAGAAGTCGTAGTGTTTGGAGTTGTCAGCGAGGCAGATTTATAGGCAACCTGTTCTAGTGCCATAGGGACTGCACGGAAGGAAAGGGATGTAAATATAAGGAGGGTCGTAAAGTCTTTTGGTGGATGGTGTGAAGGATCATGGCTTTATTTGTACTGGGTAGATTACTCGAAGAAGATCTATTTCATATTGGGGTCATAAAGAAGTCGTAGTGTTTGGAGTATTCAGCGAGGCAGATTTATACGCAACCTGTTCTAGTGCCATAGGGACTGCACGGAACGAAAGGAGTGTAAATATAAGTAGGGTCGTAAAGCCTTCTGGTAAAGGGTGTGAAGGATCATGACTTTGTTTGTACTGGGTAGATTACTGGAAGATCTACTTCCTATTGGGATCATAAAGAAGTCGTAGTGTTTGGAGTATTCAGCGAGGCAGATTTATACGCAACCTGTTCTAGTGCCATAGGGACTGCACGGAAGGAAAGGGATGTAAATATAAGGAGGGTCGTAAAGTCTTTTGGTGGAGGGTGTGAAGGATCATGACTTTGTTTGTACTGGGTAGATTACTCGAAGATCTACTTCCTATTGGGATCATAAAGAAGTCGTAGTGTTTGGAGTTGTCAGCGAGGCAGAATTATACGCAACCTGTTCTAGTGCCATAGGGACTGCACGGAAGGAAAGGGATGTAAATATAAGGAGGGTCGTAAAGTCTTTTGGTGGAGGGTGTGAAGGATCATGGCTTTATTTGTACTGGGTAGATTACTCGAAGAAGATCTATTTCATATTGGGGTCATAAAGAAGTCGTAGTGTTTGGAGTTGTCAGCGAGGCAGATTTATAGGCAACCTGTTCTAGTGCTATAGGGACTGCACGGAAGGAAAGGGATGTAAATATAAGGAGGGTCGTAAAGTCTTTTGGTGGAGGGTGTGAAGGATCATGGCTTTATTTGTACTGGGTAGATTACTCGAAGAAGATCTATTTCATATTGGGGTCATAAAGAAGTCGTAGTGTTTGGAGTTGTCAGCGAGGCAGATTTATAGGCAACCTGTTCTAGTGCTATAGGGACTGCACGGAAGAAAAGGGATGTAAATATAAGGAGGTTCGTAAAGCCTTCTGGTAAAGGGTGTGAAGGATCATGACTTTGTTTGTACTGGGTAGATTACTCGAAGATCTACTTCCTATTGGGATCATAAAGAAGTCGTAGTGTTTGGAGTTGTCAGCAAGGCAGATTTATACGCAACCTGTTCTAGTGCCATAGGGACTGTACGGAAGGAAAGGGATGTAAATATGAGGAGGGTCGTAAAGCCTTTTGGTAAAGGGTGTGAAGGATCATGACTTTCTTTGTACTGGGTAGATTACTCGAAGATCTACTTCCTATTGGGATCATAAAGAAGTCGTAGTGTTTGGAGTTGTCAGCAAGGCAGATTTATACGCAACCTGTTCTAGTGCCATAGGGACTGCACGGAAGGAAAGGGATGTAAATATGAGGAGGGTCGTAAAGCCTTTTGGTAAAGGGTGTGAAGGATCATGACTTTGTTTGTACTGGGTAGATTACTCGAAGAAGATCTATTTCATATTGGGGTCATAAAGAAGTGGCCACTTTTGAACCCCTTGTAAGGTCAAGGTTAAAGAAAAGTATATGGAAATATGTATTGCTAAGGAAATGATATATTGTACTCAGAATAGAAGAAAATTGTGGTATCTTGTGAGCATGGTCATGTGATCAAGTGCTCATCAAGTCGGGTACCCGAAAATATCTACTGTCTATGAGCCCCATAAAGAGATTGTTACCCTTAACACCTCCTTGTAAACGTATAATAAGGAACTATAGGTTGGATTAGGTAGGTTTATGGAATTGACTTGATGGTATCCTGGTTTTTTGAATAAGGGGAAATGATGGCTAGCAAGGCAGGATTGCTTGTTTTTAGTTCAGCTCTAAGAGGTGAATAGGAGTCTTACGTAAAATTTTCACTCTTACGCTTTGCGACAACATATTGGATCATCCGAACAGAAAATGTTAGAACTGAGTTTTACAATCACAACAATGAGCTCCTGGCTCTTAACACATCGCAAGCTTATAGGATTTTAAGTATTTTCAATATAAGCTCAAACAATTTCAAGATTATAATTTCGAAGACTTTTATTCATCTTGATGTTATTACTTCAAACACTTCGAATGGAGTACACAATGTCAGGGAGGAGGTAATAACTGAGAGCCTTATAAAAGGAATTTTACCCAACTTTAAAACTATAAGACTGTAACGATTGGTTTGCTCTATAGTGGCTGTGATCGTTGCATTATTTTGTTTTAAAATTACTTGGTGAAATAAAATTCGAACAAATGTTTTTCTGGACGGGGATTTAAAAGAAATATTGTAAGAAGTCTGGGGATTTACTATAAAGGATTATTTCATCATCGTTGAGATAAAATGTTTTGAGTAGAAGTGAGCGGAGGGAATAAACTGTAGATTTTACGTCTTTCATATTAACGATTTAAAATTAACGTATTTCTTGAGTGGTTTGAAGACCTAAACAGCCCGCCTATCACGACTCTCGCTTTCTCCTACTCTCTCTTTAGCCCAGAATCTTCTTCTCATACACTAATATAAACAAATTACAAATATGTTATGGAAATATTTTCCGATTAGTCGTTTCATAATTATACAAAAACTAAATTACTTATCAGGATTAATTTTTCAACAGGCGTTAAATTAATTAATATTTCATTATTTTACTATTTCTTTGCTTTTGCGCTTTAGTTTTGAGATGAGTATATTGTGGTATACATGTAAAAACGCTAGTGCTCGATTCTCACAACAAAAAGGTTTGATCTCGTCAAACATGTATCCGCGTTGGGTGTGTGCGTGCGCGTGCGTGTATCACTGATGGTGGCAATGTGGCTGAATAGAGTATCGTTGAGCTTGTGTTGTATATAAAGTACAATAGTCTAAAGCATGGTTTATAGTTATATTATAGTTCATTGTGTTGATTTATTGTTTTTTTTTATCTCATGTTTGTTTTTTGTAGAATAATATGTCTGATTAGGGAAACGATTTTTAAGGATCGCAAATGGTCAGAATTTTTTTATAATTTTGTTGTATAAGTAAAATATAAGAAAAAAATATTGGCCATACGTTTATTTTATGTTTTAACAGTGTTGTGCAAGTGATTGCGTTTGTACGTATATTGCGCCGTCTGGTTATGGACAAAGCAGTTTAAATATATGACAACACAACTGAACGTATAAAGCATTTATTCAGTTGTAATAAAAGACGTTAGTTCCAAAAGAGAATATCGTTTCTTTTCAAATCGAACAGTATCACACTGACGGCTTATGCAAAGGAGTCTTTTCACTCTTGGATACTCTGCCGGGTATTCAGCAGTTTGCGAAGTGATTGCGTTCGCTCTGGTGACAATGCTTCTCTTTAAGTCGAGATAACTGACGCAAACCGCCAGACCACACACTGGCGTTTTACTTCCCTTTGTCGTCGTTGGCGTCAAAGCGAATCTGAATTGCGAATCTCAACCCATTGCTTCAGGTAGTTCAGTGATTTTAAACTGATTATTTTGTAACCTTGAAAAAGGTTGAGAATTTATGATGGCGTTGATCGTGATAACAGGAGTGTTAGTTTTAATACAACTTAATTTGAGTGCTGTCAATTTCTTATTTGTTTTATTTTATAAAGCTATAATTTTACTAACGCTGTTATCTGATTTCTTCTTAAGAATAGTGTCGCCCTTTGTATAAAGATTTATAGAAATACAAATGTTTTCTTGCCTAGCGTTTTAAAATGAATACACATTTATTTCATCAGTAGACGCATATCTCTAATCTTAAAGAATATAGAAGAGTGCTGATTTGTATTGATGAGGTGTTTCCTGAGATACGAGGATAACAAATGTTTCGTACGCCTACGTTACTTTGAGAACATAAGATTTTTTTATAAATATATTATATTTAGAAATTATTAATATACTCATCTTCTTTTCGGTTAGGAATATTTCTATATGTTTGAGTACATTTTTCTGCCATCCCTAACGTTTCAATTTTCTCCTCTGTTGACGCGTTTCGGATTAACTCCATTTTCAAAACTTCAATAGTACTATTGAGAATGAATACTAGAGAATGTAGAAAAGTTAGGAAGGGCAGAAAAATATACTCAAACATATATACATTATATTTAGCCAATCAACCTGAACCCAATCAATAAAATGTACACTGAACTAAAACATAATTTATAAAGTTCTAACCTGGAAAAATCACGCACCTACACGTTTATTATTTAGCCTAATTGGCTGAATATTTTTGAAAACAACCCAATTTGATCAGCACCAAATATCTGTCCAGATAGTAATACCTGATAAACGAAAAATACAGACACCTTTTTATTGTTTCGAACTAAACAAGCCTAAAGTGACCAATCACAAAATCAATTATTGTGAATTGTTACAAAAAACTAATTTTGTCAAGTAAAGTAAAAGTTAACATTTGGCTATAGTAGCATTTACTTTTTGTGTAATTGAGGTCTGACTGATAGCTACGGTTTAACATGATAATGAGACAATAGTCCGACGGCCGCCTTCATTTAAACAAAACGTAACTGCTGCTATAAGGCAAGTTATTAATTTCGTATTAATTAATTGTGAAGTATAAAATTGGAAATTACTAGTTTAAGTTGAGGATTGATTGAAATAATAAAGGCCTATTTACTCTCACTGATCATAGACTTTAAAGGCATTAAGTCTTTGTTACTTTCTTGTAATAATGCACTGTGTTTATATAATGAAAAAAATTTTGTGAACGATATCTTGCTTTAAAACAAACAAAATGATTGGCGGAATCTAGCTACCTGGCATTCAACCACAAGTGAAATATTCAGAACTTATAAACAGCGATTGTATTAGAAAGATTATTATGAACATAATATTGATTTATTTACTAATAAATAAGTTTTATATAAATTACTTACTTACTTACTAGATGCGAATACAAATTGAAAATTTTTTTTCGATTTTTTATTTATTTTATACATTTCGACTAAATTTTAGAATAAAAATATTTTTTCTATACATTTAAAATATATTCTTGTCTGCCTTTAAATGTATGTCGTTCATAATTTGAATGTTATGTTTGAACAACTTCTCGATACGTCGCGTATTTGCAATTTATTAGAAAGACCTACTACAATAGTAGGTGATAATACAATGTTGCGGATGAATTACGAGTTCATTAAAAAATTCTGGGTAATGGAAAGTTCGAGTAATTTAGTTGAAACATTGTAATATCCCCCGCTCTTTTCATGTTAAATTGAGCTGACATTTTGCACAGTTGTAAATGTTTACGAAATTTAAAAACTAACATATTTCAGTGTAAAATACCTTTTAACGCATCTACATTTAGTTTTTCAATTATAAACAAATCCAATGTTTTCCGGTAGTAGAAATACGTTATTATTGTATTTTTCATACCATGTCGAAATAAAGTCGTGAACTTTAATAATTTGTTTAAACAAAAAAATTTTCTGTTTGACAAAGGGTTTGTTGTAAACTGATTCAGATGCAAATTATTTGTTTCTAATTAAATATTGCATTGCTTATTTATTTATTGTACGTAATGGATGCGCACTAAGCTAATTACTTGGACTTGTATAATTCATATTTCTGTGATAAGCTAGTGAAATATTACAGTAGCATGATTCAAACATTCCAGCTAGCTTGATGCATAATTTGAGTAAATAAAGTTATCTCAGCCAGACAATCTGGCTACGGGTGGACGTATGTAGGGTTGGCGATGAAAAATGAATTTAGCAAGTCAAATTAAATACAAAAGTCGATAGATTTAGAGTGTGCGATAGAGTAAGGTTGCGCGCGATCTTGCTGCTGTTACAAAGATTTAACAACTAAAGTAAATGGATTTCTTATCCTCTACTAGTGATGTAAAATTCCCGGGAATTTATACTTGGGGAAAATTCCCAGGGAATATTGCCGGGAATATTCCCAACATTCATAAATTCAGGATTTTTTGGGAAGTAATGGTTTTCTCTTAAACACATAGGTTAGTGGACACCACAATATTTTTTTTTCAAATCCCTTAAAATTAATCTCATCTATTATTATGAACATATAAATTAATTTTAAAAGAGTTATATTAAACAATAAAAATTATTCTTAGTCTCAAGTCCTTCACATGCGTTTTAAAAATTTGACACTTGCTTATTATTATTTCAACAGTAAACTGGTTGTGTTCATCTTTATTTGTGATTGAATACCACATGATTGCTTGGTGGATCACTATCTTGTTTTCTAGTATTAAAGAAAAGTATCAAATTTTTAAACATTTTACAAATTCTTGTATATTTGTTATAAAATAGTGCAAAATACTCCCAAAATTATAATGGGTCATTTAAACTTATTAAACTAAACCTTAAATCCAAAATAAATCCGAAAAAGTGGCATAATTTTTGTATGAAATTGGTCTACTGTTTCATTAATGAGAAAAATATTTTCCATCAGTAAAATTGAAAAAAATCTGCCTCCATAAGAATTTCGTATTAAAAGTGTTTCATTTGCACTATTTGTTTTAATTTTTCCTGTTTATATTTATGATGCCATCACTAGAAGGAAGACACCTTTTTTTGCCAAGCGTTGGAGACAAAAAAGGTCACTGTGTGAAATATACGAACCACAAAGTAAAGGATAAGAAAACTGTAATCTATAATCAGTTTTAATGAGCTAGTACTTGCTTTTTGTGTAGTTCGTGTCTTGTTACGTTATTTTGTAAAACTTGGAGCTCTTTGCCCCTTCTAACGCGTAAGGAATATGCAAAGTTATTTTCTCTCGGTATGTAGGGATGTACGAAGGTTTAATTTTAATGACAAGTAAGGTATACCCATCTAGGTAATGCCACAATCATGGCTCGCAAAGCTCCTGTAGTTTACGTACCTTTCAAATATTCGTTACAAAACTTTAAAATTATGATTAGGGTAAGAAAGTTTATTTACATAGTGGGGATGCTAGTATAGTGCGGACACGTAACTGCTCACGTAGCCTTGTGAGATTTCCCGTGTACTGTTACATATTCCGAATGTTCTATACATCAACAGCTTATGCATCCGAAATGTCTATGCATATTTCAAGATCGTTTATTATTTCATGCCGAAGCTAATTTACGTGAAATTATCTAATATCGACCGTCTCAAGCAAGTCTGTGTTTTGACAGTCTACATGTTAGTAGGAAAGTATTTATACTGACCCTCTACCTCTCGTCTCGCCTACTGCGATCTCTCAAGGCCAAGTGCACAGTTACGTAGTCCACACTTATTATATACATGGCTCGTTGAAGAAACAGTTATGGGCGGGTACAAGGAACGTCTGGGGTAATCCAGGTAGCCGAGAAGTCAGGTTAAAATTGTCGTTTTAAAAGAATTTTGTTTGTAAAAAAAGTTCAATAAAGATTGTTTATTGTAATATACATTAATAACAAAATCGCTGGTTGTTTCTCAGAGCTTTTTAAATTACTCAAAGAGGTTTTAGAATTACGAAAGATTTCTTAACAATTGAAAAAAACGTAATACTTTGGTAGGATGTATTGTATAAGAGGCAATTAGTTGTATAGTTTCGGTTACTAACTTCGTTTAGTGTGTACGCACAACATAAAATGTGTTTCTTTAATGTTGCGGTTCGTTACAATTTTGCTGGTGTAAAGCCGTGAATATCGCTTTTGGTGCTTTCAGTGATGACTCAACATCCAGGACTCTAGGGGCGATGAGGTCACGCGATGAGGGCCGTCAACCTTTAAGAAGGACATATTTTTCATAAACACTTGTCGCTAATTGTAACATGAGAGCTGAACGTCCAGAGATGTACAAACCAGTTAGCTTTTAATGTTAATCGCATGTTGTGAATGACTTGGTTATCTGCCGGCCAGTAATATAGTTTGTGACCGGTCACTGGTTACGTTATGGGGCCATTTAGATTGTCTTCTTTATAGTCTGTTATGTACGCGATAATTTACACAGCATTGATTCTTGTGATTGAACAAAACTTTTGTCTTAACGTTGCCATGGTAGCTTTGCTAATACTAGCTTTGATCATTTATCTTGGTTAATTGCTTTTAGCTTTGAATCTCTTTAAGAACTGTTTCAGAAGCCAAATTTTAAAATTTTTATTTTAACATGTACGAATCTAGAATTATTTGTAAATGGTTTGTTTAAGAATGTACAAATATATTTTAAATATACAGACTCGTTAAAGAACTATTTAACAATAATTTCATCAATATGTTTTACTATACAATATAATAATTTAACATCATTAACATTTAACATTTATATACATAAATATTTAAATATATTATCATGGATATATTTATATCCATTAAATATTTAGCATACATAAATGGACACAACACCACAATAATAGACAAACTATAGCACAATGTACAAAAAACACTAAAATTAATACTGTAGAGAGGGAAAACAAATACATCATAATACCATACATAAACAGAATATCAAATAAAATAGCCCACAAATTTCAAAAAACAGGATACATAATAGAATACGAATCTAATAACAATTTACAATACACAACACCAACAACAAAGATAAACTACAAACACCAAGCGTATACAAATTAAACTGCAATATATGCAACAAATTCTACATTGGACAAACAGGTCGCAACTTTAAATAAGGTGTCGAGGAACACAAACAGAACACGTACTCGGCATTTTACAACCACATAAAAGAAACAGGACACAAATACACAGACATTTACCATAACCTTACACATCAACAAAAAAGGACCATATCTCAACACACTAGAAGAATATGAAATCTACAAACAAACGAAAACACAAAGTACAAACATATTAAACGAACAAACCCAATACAAATCACACATACTCTTTGATAACCTACTATCGAAAACCTGCTTTTAAAACCGTCACCTCTTAACCCAACAACTCCAAGCAGAAGGCACCGATGAAGATCGCCCCATAGCGATCGAAAACGTCCTGTCTCAGTAAGTTTTTTTACAAATTTACAAAATTTATAGTTCGGATAATCATAAACTAATGTTAAAGTGATTAATTAAGTTTCACCGAACGTAATGGACTACAAAATCCAAGAATTTTACATTATAATACTGACTATTTTTATTAAGATTTAATCTGGAGAGAAGTGAAGCTGTTGCAAGGTTCCGCCTGGAAACCGGTCACGACTATCTGCAGGCTCACCTACACCGGCTTGGCATAGCCGAATCGGACGTGTGTCCACTCTGTTCCACAGAAATTATGGTGGCAAGTCACCTGCTCACCTGCCCAAAACTCAACTATGCTCTTTACGACATCACTGCTCGGTACTGGGAGGCACGGCGTCAAATGGCCCAACTGCCACAGACGGGCGTTGGATAGTGAATAATGAATGAATTTTTATTAAGATATCTTAAAGAAAACAAGGTAAGACTGCCTTAATTGACCAATGCGGAGTACGTGTAAAGTAATGCGGCCAAAGCTACGCTTCCCCCATCATTATCACGCTAGGCCCAACGCGAGGTGCTCATTTTCAGAGGCTGAGAGCTGAAAAAATACAAAAACCTTTATCGCTACCGTGGGTCGTACCCAGGACCTTTAAAAAAAATCCAGTAGCTAATTTAACAAGTGATATAAATTTTTTTAAAAGTCAATTCCTACTATAGTTAACAAAGAAAATTTTTTAGTAATTTTTAAATTTATAATTACAGTTAATATAAATATGTATCTAGATAGAACGGAATTACATCATTAGGGGGCTAATTTCCTTGCAATTTCCCTTTTTTTGTCTATATACAGTATATAGTGTTATGCTGTTATTTTTGTTTGTTACTATTTATTATTTTAATTTTTTTTAGTTTCTAATTTATGAAGTTGATGTTGGTCTATAATTACTCGTTTTATCCATCTCTTGTAATGATTCATTTTTGCAAAGAACCCTACTTTTATAATTTCGTATACATTTTCAAGCAACTGATTTCTAAATATGGGAAAGTTGGTTCAGTGCCAAAATGCTGTGTTTCAAATATGAAGTCTTTCAGTCTGACCAAGACATTCACTTTTTAAAATTTAATTAATGAATAAATATTTGAAAAAATGTACTAATTTCAATTGTCATCTACAGGGGAAAATCTATTTAAACGTGATTGGACGAATGAAAACATTTTTTTTCACGACTGAAAATGTGTATGAGATGGGCTATATATAATGAGAGTGTGACCTAATAGAAGGAATTGAAAAAGAAGTTAATTACCACAATATATACTTAGGCCAACATTAACATACGAATCCGGGAGGGAGTGTTTTGTATTAGAGTTGTAATAGTAAAATAAACTTCGGTTCCTAATTTATGGTTTGGTAATATATCATCCGACCACAAACGTGATGCTATGAGACCTCTTCTGATCCCGGATTATACCTGCTGGGGTCTTCATTTCTGTAGCTTTCGTGTTCTTCAACTTCTTAACCGGAACTTTGCCACGGAGTTTTAAAGCAATAAATAAAACACTTTAAGAGAAATATACTCTGTACATGATGTATTATATTTTATTAAACTTTATACTTTACTATCTGACAATGAGTTCAACAAGTGCGTTTTTGTATTCCAGTAATTTATACAGGCATTGTTATTGTAGCAATAGTATTGTATAAGTTTGTTGATTATACACTGCCCTAGTTATTTGTTTATTTCGTAGTGTGGTTAGAACACTATTTATATCAGGGAGTGGTTCCCAACAAATTTTTTTCAATTACCCCCTCTCATCTGTCGCTATATTTACAAATACCCCTCAAATTCATAATATTGAATTATATATTACATGCAAAATAATTTGTAAAGATATTAGTAAGTAATTTATGGTTTGAGTACGTATTTTAAGGTTTAAACTGTTCTTATATATGAAAATTAAATTGGATGCTACCGCATGTTTATTACAAGGACATTCAAGAAGCCTTTTTTTTTTTAAATTTAAGATACAAAAGTAAGACTTTCAAGTGTTGAAGGTTGTAAGTCCTGGCGAAATTCATTAAACTCATTTATATTAATATTTTGTTCGGAACAAGGAGTTGATGAAGTAAAAGCGAGTATCACAAGTCTAATTGCGATAAACTGAGAAAAACTATTGAGTACAACTATAATAAGAGTATTAATAATATTATACAATGCTATTCAACAACGATTTCACAACTTAACAATAAATCCAGTGGGATGAGTTGAATATGTACTTCGAGTTTTTAGAAATGTTAGGTTCCATACTTGAAACTTTTACCCTGAAATCATACTGTATATCAACCCGATTCCTATAATTATTTCTCATGTAGAACATGGTTGAGAATGCCTGTTCAAATCAGCAGGTAAAGTAGAGTCGCGATATTCGGAGTCCCGATATTTATAGCTTACGTTAAATTCGACGCTGACTTCAAGCCGGCTTACTCGTGGGATTAATCAGCTAAGCCCACGGCGTTTGTCCTGACGGTTCAAAGACTAACTATAAAAGCCTGAGTCATAATAAACTGATATCTGTGTTATAAATATTGATCCGCAAGAAGAAACAGATCTGACATTCTTATCAAGAAACTTAGGGGTTGTGAAAATTCAGATGTGAACAATTTGAGATAACAAATGTTACGATTATTGAAATTGTACAAAAAACTACTGAAGGTCAGTAATAACGAGAATAAAAATGAAGGTTCGACCGAGACAATACAAGAAAAGAAAATTAGTAACAGTGAAGGAACAACCGCCTCGGAAACTGCCCTACTCTAGGCATTGAGCAACAGACAAGACACCACGACAACAGATGTGCTTCTGCTAAGACGTCTACACTACACCGTAGCACGAAAACGATCTGATAAGCAAACGCAGAAGACACACATCGACCTTTTCAAACAAAATGTAGCAACTGTGATGAACAGTGTATTCCAAAGCAACATTAATTTATCTAAGTCTTGTAATCAATAAAGTCCTATAAAGGTTTTTTGTGCATTTCTATTAAAAGTTTTGGGGTTTATGAGAACTCCTGTTTTTTTTTCTAATGTAGAAGAACGTATTTCCGTGTAATCCGAGGGGGTCTCGGTGCCATCTACCTGAATTATCGAGGTTTTGTGCCTCTGCGAGTTAGGCCTACAAGTTGATCTTGTACTTTTGAATGATTCTGGTTCTT
The DNA here is from genome assembly GCA_036971475.1 of Prosapia bicincta. Lineage (NCBI taxonomy): Eukaryota > Metazoa > Arthropoda > Insecta > Hemiptera > Cercopidae > Prosapia > Prosapia bicincta. The sequence goes on along the minus strand of JBAIZL010000002.1, from coordinate 118,729,448 downwards.
TCTATATGAGGGAAGCAGAACTGATTTCTAATCCAACTCTCACTAGGTTCTGCCTTTAAAAAGTATTGCCTTAAAGTGTTGCTAAACTTTGCAGGTGGCCAATTATGCTTTCATTCATTTGCTAGGCTTTCGTCAAAATACTCCGAAAACTCTAAGTGGAGAAATTCGTAAAAGAGCATTTATTGACGCTTGTTGCCAACAGCTGACATTTTTTAACCTTGCCACTAACTTTGTCTTCAACTTTGAATACATCTGTATTGTTACCTTGTGAGCCGTTCAACATGTATAGTTTTAGGCGAGTGTATCCGATTGGATACGGTTGCAGCGTTGTGTTTAATAAATATATTTCAATTTCAATGATATCTCACTCACCCCTAAGACATAACCTGCGAACCCCTGTTGGGAACTACTGATATGGAGTATTGTTTTTTTCTATTAAAGAGTAGCAGTGGTTATTATACTTTCATTTAAAGTAAAATAGGAATGGGTCTGTGGCAGGGTAGGCATGCGATGTTGTCAGTTCGAACGCATTGACAGTCAACCCGCCACTGAAAATCGTAGAAGAAACAAGCTACACCACTAGTAAATCACTCCACCACAGTTACAATGTTACTGAGCGACGAACGGAAGTTTAACGTCGAATTCGCAACAAGGCTCACCCACGCAGCAAGATGTGAATTTCCTATTAGCTCAGACGGCTGTAATCCCCACTCTCTTTGGTTGATTTCACATACGTAGAATCCTATTCTGTTTTAAATCAAACTATACTTGGTTTGTGATTAAACGTAAACATTGATTAATTAACATTGTTGCTAGTCCGGAACTAGTCTGGTCCATAAGGACTGAACTTATTAATTATTTAATTATCTAAGGATCGCTTTCGAGAGTGTAATTGTTACTGCATGACTATTGTACTAAATAATTGAAGATGTAATGCAATAGAATGCGATAATAACACTGCAGAACTATGGGAATAAAAATAAGCTTACGGTAAGTAAACATGATTGAATATCATTTTGGAAATAGTTTTATTAAACAATCCCTTTTAGATAAATAAAACTAATGAATTTAAAATCACTACTAAGAGTAAAATAAAACATTGTTCAGGTAACTATGGCTTATGGTCCCAAATAGAAAACAATGACAGCAGCTAACACGTTCAATTCAAATACATTCAGTGGTTATTTGAATTGAATGTACGAGTATTTTATTCAATTTAAGTAACTGAAACATTACGTGAACTAACTATAGGTTCCTATAGTTGGGAACCTAACCTAACCTTTCAATGAGTTACAGTTGTCTGTTAGAGGTCAATCCCCTTTGTTGCTTTCCTTTGTTCTAAATTGCTGTCGATGAAATTTTCTTCAACGATTATCACCAATTTACGGTAAGATGTGAATGATGCCGTCAGGCAAATATCGTCATGGAATTGCAAACTGTTAGTTGTGCGTGATAACAACTGGCTGCATGATTACGTAGACAGCGTTGCAATGCCAGCGACCTTTATGACTAATACCTGGTAACATTTACACATGGCCGTAGCGGAAGGTCTGTCTAGTCACAGGATTGTAGGCGTCCATTAGCCAATGAAACTAGGACGCCCAAATTAATTCTGAGATACTTTAATGTGTATATATTTTTATACTTTAGACGCACACACCCCACATGCGCGTACGCACGCACGTACAATGATATATGGTATTTCAATAACATATCAATATTTTAGATATTTACTGCGAACGTTTTAGGAAAGCAAAACAATTAATTTACTGTTAACGTACATTACTGAATATTGTATAATGTACGAGTAATAGCTGTTATATGAAATCATACTTTATTACATAGTTTAATCAAATGCGCAATACTTTGAAGTAATAGCTAATTGCATTTGAAAATTTTAAACATAACCTCCAAATAACCTCAATGTAAAACAGCTGTTAGCATTAACCTAGAGCTGTGTTTGCCTTCGGGATATCTTTGGGTTATTCGATCATGTCTATAGAAACTATATTAATGTAGAGTGAATATTATAATTATTTTAGAAAATATAAGTGATGAGCTTACCGATTTACTCCTATGTTTGTTTTTCTGTTATACATACTTGTATAACGCGCCAAAAGAAATTGCACAAAAGATGGAAAATTTTGTTTGTGCGCCCGCGCGCCTTTCTCCGTGAATTTGGACGTTTCTTCTATTTCTCCTAGTAGGTTTCTATCTCCTTCAAATCAAGAAAAATCTCCCCACTTTAAAAAATGCTTTACTTTTCGCAATTATTTAAAATAGCTGCCTATGGCAGTATATTATTATTGTTATATTTATAATTTCTCATCAAAAATTGAAATTTTACATTTTAAAATGTTAAATTCTTAGTCTAAGACAGTTATAGAGTGAGAGAGAGAGAGAGAGAGAGAGAGAGAGAGAGAGAGAGAGAGCGAGCGAGCGAGCTCGTGCCTGCGCAGACTGTTTCATTATATTTCATTTTCAAAACAATTTTGTCATATTTTTCCCATATACTTTACTTTTCATAGAGTTCTTTTTTCCCCTTTAAAATCTAAAAACGAGTGTTATTCATAAAATTAGTTTAATTTGCCTCTTTCGTTGTGCCTACAGTTCTTAGTAAGATATACAGTAATCCCTCCTTATCCGCGGGTTCGGCATCCGCGGGATTCGGTTATCCGCGAATTGAGCTGATACAAATTTTCAGTATGTAATTCTTAGGAGCGTAGTTATAAAGCAATTCGTGGTACCCATCCCCCTACCACCCCTACCCGCCAGCTTCTTTCCCATTCCACTCACTACCTTCGTCTGCTTTGCTTTTGTAGTCTGCGCGCGCATATTCCCGCCATCCGCCACACAACACGTCAGTCAGTTAGTATCACTCGCCAGAGACGTGTATGCGTTCAGCTCTTTGTGACAGTGTTCGAGTGTAAAAAGTAAAAGTGTGTTCGATGTGTCGTTGAGTATTCGAGTGTGAGTTTTGTTCTGTTTTCTTCGGTTGAGTGAATTAACATGTCTAAGATTGAGAAAAGAAAACGTGTTGTGTTGTCCTTAGTTGAAAAAATAAAAATTCTTGATGCACTGAAAGTTGACAAAGTTGCTCCAGTCGCAAAAAAATATGGATTGAATGAGTCCAGTGTTCGGGAAATTCGAAAAAACGAAAAGAAAATTAGAGACAGTGTGACAGAAGGTGGACTTCTCTGTGCAAAAACTGCTTCTGTTTCTCGAGACGTGAGAATTGAAAAAACTGAAAAGGCGTTGAGCATATGGATAGAGGATCAAACGAGGAAGAAAGTTCCTTTAAGCTCGCATATTATCAGAGAAAAGGCCAAGCATCTTCACAAGCATTTTGCTGAGTCATTGATGGAGAGCAGTGAATCTTCAGATCCGGTACAGTTTTTAGCCAGTAAGGGGTGGTTTGAAAGATTTAAGCATCGTTTTAGCCTTCATAATGTGAAACTCGTAGGCGAGGCAGCCTCTGCAGACCACACAGCTGCTGCAGAATTTCCTCCAAAGCTTCAAAATGTCTTGGAAGAGGAAGGTTACTGTCCGGAACAGGTGTTCAACGCTGACGAAACAGGCCTTTTTTGGAAAAGGATGCCTTCAAGAACATTTTTATCAAAATCTGAAAAAACAGCACCTGGCTTCAAGGCCGCCAAAGATCGACTAACCCTATTGTTTTGTGTCAATGCTAGTGGGTTTATGATTAAAAGCCTGCTTGTTTATAAGTCTCAAAACCCAAGGGCCCTGAAAGGTAAAGATAAAGATCACCTGCCTGTATTTTGGAGGTCTAACAAAAAAGCTTGGGTTACTGGGGAATTGTTTCGTGATTGGTTCACCAACTGTTTTATTCCTGAGGTGAAAGCTTATCTTGAGTCCAAAAACCTGCCTTTTAAAGTCTTACTGTTGGTTGACAATGCCCCTGGGCATCCTCAAATTGACCATCCAAACGTTAAACTCATGTTTCTTCCCGCCAACACCACATCAATCCTACAGCCTTTAGATCAAGGAGTAATCGCTGCTTTCAAGGCTTATTATGTGCGCAGAACATTTGAGCGTCTTTTGAAAGGAATGGATGATGCCCCTGATTCTACCGTTTCATTGTTGTATAAACCTACAACATCGCAGATTGTTTGATTAACATAAAGGAATCCATCAATGAAGTGAAGCCATCAACTATTAACGCATGTTGGAGAAAATTGTGGCCTGAAGTCGTTGGAGATGTAGCAGGAAACATGGATGGAATTGGAGCACAAGTGGTGGATTCAATTTTAGAAATCGCTCACAACGTGGAGGGTGAGGGTTTCTCTCAAATCGACCACCAGGACGTTCAAGATATGATTCAAGGGGACAATCAAGAATTGACAGTGGAAGAGTTGGAGGAATTGATGATACCCCAAAATGAAGAAGCCAAACAGATCGACGATGATGAAGATCCTGATGATCCTAGAACGATGACAAGATTTTCTCCTAAATCCGTCGGTGAAATTCTCCGCATGGCAACACAGCTCTCAGACCACGTGTTGCAGACAGATCCTCTCATGGAAAGGGCTCTTCGTTTTAAAAGAAAACTCCAGAACCTGATGCTACCGTATGAAGAAGTCCAGAAGGAACTTGAAAAGGAGAAGAAACAAGCTCCAATAACGAAGTTTTTCAAGCCAGCCTAAATTCGGCTTACTGTACCGTACACGTTTACAAAGACTTAACTGTACATATGTAATTTTTTGTTTGTGTTTATTAAAAATTCGTAAATATTAGGCCTATTTTGTATAGTTATACATACATAATCTTCTAAAAAATTGATAAATAAATATAGTTCTGTACACTTAAAATACATTTGCCTTTGTAAATTTATTCTGGAAACCTAACCCTCATTTTACCATTCAAATAAGGTCCCGTTATCCGCGGTTTCGCGATCCGCGGCAACCCGCCGGAACCGAACTGCCGCGGATACGGAGGGATTACTGTACATTATATCATTGTTCGAAATATAGAAATGCTGTGCATATTCTAGCCCAACGGAATCATCTCTTGTGTATATGTCGTGATCTGATGCCACAGATTCTAATTTGTTCGGAATTATCTGTGTTCCCTATCTGTCGGACACGCAGCAGATAGTACATAATAGCGTCGGAAACATTATGTAGTTTTAAAAACATTTGTTGTAATTACAGCCACAAATTATACTAATTAACGTAATACAACTGGTTTATGATAATAATATTGATACGACTGTGCTTGTTAAGAAATCGTTAGTGGTGTCATTTATAGAATATTGTCAAGACTACTGAGCGCAGAAATACCCGCTTTCTTTAAAAAAATATTGCTATTCGTTTGTTTGAAAATTGTGATTTTATAATTACACAATTTTAAATGTTTTATTACGAAACGAATGAAAATTGGCAGTACTATAGTCCTGTTTATTATAATGCAGAAGTTGTGTTAAATCGTCACTGTTACTAAAGGCATTCACATTTCTCTAATTCATCCGCCCTTCGGTGTATCCTAAAATCTATTTTCGTGTATTAAACAGTAGCCATGTAATAACATCTACATAGAAACACTGTAGATAGATAATATTTCTATATCATCGCATTTGGAAATTTCTGTTACCAAACCACCATCTCCGTTACCCTGCTAAAGGCATTCACATTTCTCTAATTCATCCGCCCTTCGGTTTATCCTAAAATCTATTTTCGTGTATTAAACAGTAGCCATGTAATAACATCTACATAGAAACACTGTAGATAGATAATATTTCTATATCATCGCATTTGGAAATTCCTGTTACCAAACCACCATCTCCGTTACCCTGCTAAAGGCATTCACATTTCTCTAATTCATCCGCCCTTCGGTTTATCCTAAAATCTATTTTCGTGTATTAAACAGTAGCCATATAATAACATCTACATAGAAACACTGTAGATAGATAATATTTCTATATCATCGCATTTGGAAATTCCTGTTACCAAACCACCATCTCCGTTACCCTGCTAAAGGCATTCACATTTCTCTAATTCATCCGCCCTTCGGTTTATCCTAAAATCTATTTTCGTGTATTAAACAGTAGCCATGTAATAACATCTACATAGAAACACTGTAGATAGATAACATTTCTATATCATCGCATTTGGAAATTCCTGTTACCAAACCACCATCTCCGTTACCCTGCTAAAGGCATTCACATTTCTCTAATTCATCCGCCCTTCGGTTTATCCTAAAATCTATTTTCGTGTATTAAACAGTAGCCATATAATAACATCTACATAGAAACACTGTAGATAGATAACATTTCTATATCATCGCATTTGGAAATTCCTGTTACCAAACCACCATCTCCGTTACCCTGCTAAAGGCATTCACATTTCTCTAATTCATCCGCCCTTCGGTTTATCCTAAAATCTATTTTCGTGTATTAAACAGTAGCCATATAATAACATCTACATAGAAACACTGTAGATAGATAACATTTCTATATCATCGCATTTGGAAATTCCTGTTACCAAACCACCATCTCCGTTACCCTGCTAAAGGCATTCACATTTCTCTAATTCATCCGCCCTTCGGTTTATCCTAAAATCTATTTTCGTGTATTAAACAGTAGCCATATAATAACATCTACATAGAAACACTGTAGATAGATAATATTTCTATATCATCGCATTTGGAAATTCCTGTTACCAAACCACCATCTCCGTTACCCTGCTAAAGGCATTCACATTTCTCTAATTCATCCGCCCTTCGGTGTATCCTAAAATCTATTTTCGTGTATTAAACAGTAGCCATATAATAACATCTACATAGAAACACTGTAGATAGATAATATTTCTATATCATCGCATTTGGAAATTCCTGTTACCAAACCACCATCTCCGTTACCCTGCTAAAGGCATTCACATTTCTCTAATTCATCCGCCCTTCGGTTTATCCTAAAATCTATTTTCGTGTATTAAACAGTAGCCATATAATAACATCTACATAGAAACACTGTAGATAGATAATATTTCTATATCATCGCATTTGGAAATTCCTGTTACCAAACCACCATCTCCGTTACCCTGCTAAAGGCATTCACATTTCTCTAATTCATCCGCCCTTCGGTTTATCCTAAAATCTATTTTCGTGTATTAAACAGTAGCCATATAATAACATCTACATAGAAACACTGTAGATAGATAATATTTCTCTACCATCGCATTTGGAAATTCCTGTTACCAAACCACCATCTCCGTTACCCTGCTAAAGGCATTCACATTTCTCTAATTCATCCGCCCTTCGGTTTATCCTAAAATCTATTTTCGTGTATTAAACAGTAGCCATATAATAACATCTACATAGAAACACTGTAGATAGATAATATTTCTATATCATCGCATTTGGAAATTCCTGTTACCAAACCACCATCTCCGTTACCCTGCTAAAGGCATTCACATTTCTCTAATTCATCCGCCCTTCGGTTTATCCTAAAATCTATTTTCGTGTATTAAACAGTAGCCATATAATAACATCTACATAGAAACACTGTAGATAGATAATATTTCGATATCATCGCATTTGGAAATTCCTGTTACCAAACCACCATCTCCGTTACCCTGCTAAAGGCATTCACATTTCTCTAATTCATCCGCCCTTCGGTGTATCCTAAAATCTATTTTCGTGTATTAAACAGTAGCCATATAATAACATCTACATAGAAACACTGTAGATAGATAATATTTCTATATCATCGCATTTGGAAATTCCTGTTACCAAACCACCATCTCCGTTACCCTGCTAAAGGCATTCACATTTCTCTAATTCATCCGCCCTTCGGTGTATTCTAAAATCTATTTTCGTGTATTAAACAGTAGCCATATAATAACATCTACATAGAAACACTGTAGACAGATAATATTTCTCTACCATCGCATTTGGAAATTCCTGTTACCAAACCACCATCTCCGTTACCCTGCTAAAGGCATTCACATTTCTCTAATTCATCCGCCCTTCGGTGTATCCTAAAATCTATTTTCGTGTATTAAACAGTAGCCATATAATAACATCTACATAGAAACACTGTAGATAGATAATATTTCTATATCATCGCATTTGGAAATTCCTGTTACCAAACCACCAACATCTCCGTTACCCTGCTAAAGGCATTCACATTTCTCTAATTCATCCGCCCTTCGGTTTATCCTAAAATCTATTTTCGTGTATTAAACAGTAGCCATGTAATAACATCTACATAGAAACACTGTAGATAGATAATATTTCTATATCATCGCATTTGGAAATTCCTGTTACCAAACCACCAACATCTCCGTTACCCTGCTAAAGGCATTCACATTTCTCTAATTCATCCGCCCTTCGGTTTATCCTAAAATCTATTTTCGTGTATTAAACAGTAGCCATGTAATAACATCTACATAGAAACACTGTAGATAGATAATATTTCTCTACCATCGCATTTGGAAATTCCTGTTACCAAACTACCAACATTTCTGCCCTTGCAACTGACTTTATTTATTTTTTTCAGTTTTAATTACTAACCATCCAATACGCTCTACATGGTAGCTGCATGGATGGATAAGTGTTTTTACCATATAGTTTTTGATTCCCTGTTACTAAAACCACTAAATCTCTAACTAAATATTTTTTCGGTCGTCAACACTAACCATCCAGTATATTATCATTGGTTCCCAAAATGAAGGGCTTGAAGGCAGGTAGATAAATTCTCATTTGGTTAAAATTTAAGTACACAATTTATGTAAAAATTTAAAACTAAATTTACACCTCAGATTTTTTACATAGGTAATTTTATTGACAATGATCAGAAAATTTAAATGAAATCTATGCATTCATAAAAGATATATGTATATATATATTTTCAAGATTAAATAATATACACTAATTACAGGAATTAATTTATTGAATAATACACTCAAAGCTTTTCGTTGGTTGACATTACCAAAATCCTCAGGAATTACTAAGAATGAAAAAAGAACTGTCTCACAAATATGAAGTTACTCATATAACTAGAACTGTCACTAACGTTCTTTTGTCATTCTTAGTAATTCCTGAGGATTTTGGTAATGTCAACCAACGAAAAGCTTTGAGTGCATTATTCAATAAATTAATTCCTGTAATTAATGTATATTATTTAATCTTGAAAATAATTTTAACAGGAAAACCTATTTGATATTTTACACACACACACACACACACACACACACACACACACACACACACACACACACACACACACACACACACACACACACACACACACACACACACACACACACACACACACACACACACACACACACACACACACACACACACACACACACACACACACACACACACACACACACACACACACACACACACACACACACACACACACACACACACACACACACACACACACACACACACACACACACACACACACACACACACACACACACACACACACACACACACACACACACACACACACACACACACACACACACACACACACACACACACACACACACACACACACACACACACACACACACACACACACACACACACACACACACACACACACACACACACACACACACACACACACACACACACACACACACACACACACACACACACACACACACACACACACACACACACACACACACACACACACACACACACACACACACACACACACACACACACACACACACACACACACACACACACACACACACACACACACACACACACACACACACACACACACACACACACACACACACACACACACACACACACACACACACACACACACACACACACACACACACACACACACACACACACACACACACACACACACACACACACACACACACACACACACACACACACACACACACACACACACACACACACACACACACACACACACACACACACACACACACACACACACACACACACACACACACACACACACACACACACACACACACACACACACACACACACACACACACACACACACACACACACACACACACACACACACACACACACACACACACACACACACACACACACACACACACACACACACACACACACACACACACACACACACACACACACACACACACACACACACACACACACACACACACACACACACACACACACACACACACACACACACACACACACACACACACACACACACACACACACACACACACACACACACACACACACACACACACACACACACACACACACACACACACACACACACACACACACACACACACACACACACACACACACACACACACACACACACACACACACACACACACACACACACACACACACACACACACACACACACACACACACACACACACACACACACACACACACACACACACACACACACACACACACACACACACACACACACACACACACACACACACACACACACACACACACACACACACACACACACACACACACACACACACACACACACACACACACACACACACACACACACACACACACACACACACACACACACACACACACACACACACACACACACACACACACACACACACACACACACACACACACACACACACACACACACACACACACACACACACACACACACACACACACACACACACACACACACACACACACACACACACACACACACACACACACACACACACACACACACACACACACACACACACACACACACACACACACACACACACACACACACACACACACACACACACACACACACACACACACACACACACACACACACACACACACACACACACACACACACACACACACACACACACACACACACACACACACACACACACACACACACACACACACACACACACACACACACACACACACACACACACACACACACACACACACACACACACACACACACACACACACACACACACACACACACACACACACACACACACACACACACACACACACACACACACACACACACACACACACACACACACACACACACACACACACACACACACACACACACACACACACACACACACACACACACACACACACACACACACACACACACACACACACACACACACACACACACACACACACACACACACACACACACACACACACACACACACACACACACACACACACACACACACACACACACACACACACACACACACACACACACACACACACACACACACACACACACACACACACACACACACACACACACACACACACACACACACACACACACACACACACACACACACACACACACACACACACACACACACACACACACACACACACACACACACACACACACACACACACACACACACACACACACACACACACACACACACACACACACACACACACACACACACACACACACACACACACACACACACACACACACACACACACACACACACACACACACACACACACACACACACACACACACACACACACACACACACACACACACACACACACACACACACACACACACACACACACACACACACACACACACACACACACACACACACACACACACACACACACACACACACACACACACACACACACACACACACACACACACACACACACACACACACACACACACACACACACACACACACACACACACACACACACACACACACACACACACACACACACACACACACACACACACACACACACACACACACACACACACACACACACACACACACACACACACACACACACACACACACACACACACACACACACACACACACACACACACACACACACACACACACACACACACACACACACACACACACACACACACACACACACACACACACACACACACACACACACACACACACACACACACACACACACACACACACACACACACACACACACACACACACACACACACACACACACACACACACACACACACACACACACACACACACACACACACACACACACACACACACACACACACACACACACACACACACACACACACACACACACACACACACACACACACACACACACACACACACACACACACACACACACACACACACACACACACACACACACACACACACACACACACACACACACACACACACACACACACACACACACACACACACACACACACACACACACACACACACACACACACACACACACACACACACACACACACACACACACACACACACACACACACACACACACACACACACACACACACACACACACACACACACACACACACACACACACACACACACACACACACACACACACACACACACACACACACACACACACACACACACACACACACACACACACACACACACACACACACACACACACACACACACACACACACACACACACACACACACACACACACACACACACACACACACACACACACACACACACACACACACACACACACACACACACACACACACACACACACACACACACACACACACACACACACACACACACACACACACACACACACACACACACACACACACACACACACACACACACACACACACACACACACACACACACACACACACACACACACACACACACACACACACACACACACACACACACACACACACACACACACACACACACACACACACACACACACACACACACACACACACACACACACACACACACACACACACACACACACACACACACACACACACACACACACACACACACACACACACACACACACACACACACACACACACACACACACACACACACACACACACACACACACACACACACACACACACACACACACACACACACACACACACACACACACACACACACACACACACACACACACACACACACACACACACACACACACACACACACACACACACACACACACACACACACACACACACACACACACACACACACACACACACACACACACACACACACACACACACACACACACACACACACACACACACACACACACACACACACACACACACACACACACACACACACACACACACACACACACACACACACACACACACACACACACACACACACACACACACACACACACACACACACACACACACACACACACACACACACACACACACACACACACACACACACACACACACACACACACACACACACACACACACACACACACACACACACACACACACACACACACACACACACACACACACACACACACACACACACACACACACACACACACACACACACACACACACACACACACACACACACACACACACACACACACACACACACACACACACACACACACACACACACACACACACACACACACACACACACACACACACACACACACACACACACACACACACACACACACACACACACACACACACACACACACACACACACACACACACACACACACACACACACACACACACACACACACACACACACACACACACACACACACACACACACACACACACACACACACACACACACACACACACACACACACACACACACACACACACACACACACACACACACACACACACACACACACACACACACACACACACACACACACACACACACACACACACACACACACACACACACACACACACACACACACACACACACACACACACACACACACACACACACACACACACACACACACACACACACACACACACACACACACACACACACACACACACACACACACACACACACACACTGCAACGTCCCCCCACCTCACTTCTTTTTAACCGTCCCTACAACCGCTGTTCCATGCGGTCGTTTGTTGTTTAATGTTTAAATCCTTTCTTGCAGAATACTAAAATTTAATTGTTTACAAGAAAACATATTTATAAACAACCAAAACTCTGCCTATCACCCTGCTGGTAAAACCGTGCTAAACTCCCAGAGTTAAGTGTATGTTTCCTGCTCGTAGGGCCAAACCCAAAACAAGCCTATTCCCGCTGACTACTATTTAAAATACGTATAAACACTCCTAAATAAGTGTATCAATTGTGTCTGGTCTAAGTATCGTCACACATGTCAAATTAATAGTCAGCTGGAAAGAAACACATTTAGAATAATACACATAATAAACACAGAGTCTTACCACCTGATGATGATCTGCAGAAACAGCAAGGGAACGTGCAAAATATGATTGTGTTTAAAAATACCTATTTTAAAAGGCTCCTGTGTCCTCTTAAACACAATCTGCCAGTAGATAAATCTCTGGACTTTTATTACAAAAAACCAACTAATCTTTAGACTAGCTCATGAAATTAGTAGAGAGAAACTCTTTAAAACATTAGGCTTTATCTATTGCCATTTAATGAAATTTAATTAAATTTGTTTACTGATTTGATAATCATTTTTATATTAGTTGGAAAAAGCTAAACAGTTTTAATTGGTTATTTGACACAGGATGGAATGCAAATAATCTTGATTTTTATGACATATTTAACTCTATTTATTGAAATAAAAAAGAAAATTTATCCTTTAAAGTATTACACAATTACATTAGCAAAACAATTCACTGAATTACTTCTTGTTTCTTATGCTTTAAAAAATTATACTTTGCATATAGATTGATTACATAGACATAACATAAAATTATTTTCAAAATTACACATAATAATATTTTATCTCCTATATGGAATTGGTAAATTCATATTTTATGACCTTTAATTTTTAAATTTATAATATTCGAGAATTTCTCATTTCCTTTAAATAAACGGCTTATAGCCAAAAACCTTTTGTAATTTTAATATTCATTATTTTAGATATTCTGAACACATAAATTCATTTACTTAGCATACAATTTATTAAAATTTATTAAAAAGTGAAGTCATTGTTTTAAGCTTGCAAATTTGTTTGAATTTAATAAAATTAACTAACTAAATTTGACGTGACTGATTTCGAATAAAGAAAATGACTTGCCAAAGATGTTCCTGCCGGTCCTCGGGGTCCCTCGTCTGGATTCCCTGGTTTTTGGACACCGGAAGTCGCCATCCCTGGTTCGTCGGTGGTGGTTTCCCTTTATTCGAGCGTCCTGGAGGCTGAGTCTGGAGCCTTCATCCTTGGTGGTCCTGGATGTCGAAAGTGCTGAGGTTATGGTCCATCTGGCCTGCTGACGGTTTCTACTCGCGGTCCAGCATAGCGTCCCGCGGCACCTCGTGTTAGAAAATTTTTACAGACTGTCTCTAAAGGCTTAGAGACCAAGTATATATAGCGGTGAATTTAACCTACCGCACCCCGACTGCAAAGTTTGCTATCGCTCGATTTATTCCTTGTACAGGCAAGTCGGGCAACGAATCTGTTTTAGCTTGCATAGTTTGATAATTAATTTTAGAACACTGAAAAATGTCTATTTTATTTAAACGGCTGTAACTTTTTTGTTTCTTAAGTTTTTTGAATTCTGTTTTCTCTAATGTTCATTCTAGGTTATTGTGGTTCTTTTAAAATGTCGATGAAAGTTCTACGTGGTTTGGTTCGAAAAATAGCTTTTTTAGGCACTTAGAATTTTTTCGCTTCACTCTCGATGTTCAAATTTAGTTAGTTATTACAAATTTATTTTATAACATTCTTTAATGTGGCTTAACTATTCTATTTACTGTTTTATTTAATTTTTCCCTCTTTATTAATTGTATAATTCCCTACTTGATTATTTTAAAAACAGCTTTATTTCTAAAAAACAGGAAATTACTTATTTCTCACTTGCGACGGTCCCCAGCCCGTTGCAACACACACACACACACACACACACACACACACACACACACACACACACACACACACACACACACACACACACACACACACACATACACACACACACACACGCACGCACGCACGCACGCACGCACGCACGCACACACACACACACACACACACACACACACACACACACACACACACACACACACACACACACACACACACACACACGCGCGTGTGTGTTTCTTTTTCATTTGGGTATACCATTTATTTATAGTATAAATTAGGGCGTGAAACGTTTAAGAACCTCTATATTCTACATGGTAGCTACTCATTCCTTTACCATCTCGTCTCCAAATTGCAGTTACTAAAGCTTCCCGTATCTCTCGCTGACTGTTTATACATCTTTAGATATCCACATTGGGTTTGCTATAAAATTTACAATGATAAATTGCAAATATAAATTTCTAGTTATATATTAATATTCGTGTTCTTAAATTTATTATTTATATCGCGAGTTATAATTTTTCGGACCTATATGGTCTCACGAGATCTTGTAGTGGTTTTCTCCTCTATACAGTTTTCTTGCTGATGGTGCAGACACACCTAACATCTGTGCTGGAAAACTGACGTCATTGCACCAGCTGTAGGCCTACGGGAACGTGAGAATAACGCGCTGACTCCTTTATTCTTGTTTAGCTCGTGCGTTATTTATTAACGTTATTGTAGTCACTAGCATCAGGTTTAAAAAGGGAACGTTTTTGGATCTTGAAAGTGATCACAATGAAGATGTTAAGATCTCGTCTTTGATATAAGGATGTGACTTGGATTCTATCCGTTGCAGGATATCTTGGGTTTATATTATAGATTTTTCATATCTCCAATATTCGGATAAATCAATGTTATCTTATCCTTGCTGTATGATCTGCCGGTAGCGTGGGGTCACTCGTACAGTTCCTGGTGCATTTTAACTGATACCAGAAGGCGAAGCAATGTAAGGCAAATACTGCCTTTTGATTGGTCGTGTAGCTCCTCCCACTCCACCAACAACAACTGTCAAATTCGTAGAGCCTTTAGAAAAAATAATTTCGGCCTCAGACATACAAGCTTCAAAATAATTACGTGGGCCTCAAATACTAAAAAATGTTGGAAATGAGGTAAACAAATTTTGAAATTTGCTTAAGCACGTCAAATTGCGCCTGTTTACGAAATTTCGTTGAATTTGGAGCATTCTTAAGTAAAATACTAAAAAGCCCTGCACTTACTGGAAATGAAATGTTTATATTAATTTAGTTAAACAGTGTTTAATTCACGCCAAAATATTATAATATTTATATTTAAACCATATATTCGAAGAATTCCTTCCTCCGTCATTTTATAATGATAATTTGGTGGTAGGCAATCCATAATAATTTTGTCAAAAAAAATAGTAGAAAACACAAAATAGTTCAAGATAATAAGTTTATAATACACGACACACGATATGAAATTAAACATAAAACATGTAACACGTGTTGTTATTGTAAATAATGGCAAGATATTTCATGTACAGAGGAGCTACACGACCAATCGAAAGACAGTATTTGCCTTACATTCATTCGCCTTCTGGGATCAGTTAATAAGCGTTCCTGGTGACGATTTCGCAGTATTACTTCTCTCCTCGCTTTTAGCTTGGGGCGTTTTTACTCTATTACTATTTTAAAGACTCAGTAAATTTTATATTTGCAAAGATGATTTTACTCAAGGATCCTCGTGTCATTTTATACTGTACGCTCAGGTAGAGTTTGAACAAAAGTGTTTTCGTTTCAAGTGACTAATAAACGGGATTTTAATCTGCGAGTACATCTGTGTCGAAAACATTTGTATATACTACTCGACTTAGTAAACAATGCGGCTGAAGAGGGGAATACTAGCAAGAAAGTAGCAGTTCACGTATTTTCCGCGAGCTATGTTTGCTCGGTGTTAGGGTATATTGTATTTACTGTAATATTATGTAATTTTACAAGTCTGAACGATGCCTAACAGTTTGTGTTTTTGTGTTCCAGGTAAAGAGTATTTCAAGTTCTTTAATCTTCTATCAGTAAGTACAAAAACGATTTAGCTTTCAAGGTCAAGCTTTGACACGCCTTAGTATTGAGATTGTGTCTTAACATGGACCACGTCATAACCAGACCAAGTCTGTCTAACATATTTCCCAATACTGTCCAACGTATTTCCAAAGTCTGCCCGACTTATTTCCTAAGTCTGTCTAACATATTTCTCAAGTCTGTCTAACATATTTCCCAATACTGTCCAACGTATTTCCAAAGTCTGCCCGACTTATTTCCTAAGTCTGTCTAACATTTCTCAAGTCTGTCTAACATATTTCCCAAGTCTGTCTAACATATTTCTCAAGTCTGTCTAACATATTTCCCAATACTGTCCAACGTATTTCCAAAGTCTGCCCGACTTATTTCCTAAGTCTGTCTAACATATTTCTCAAGTCTGTCTAACATATTTCCCAAGTCTGTCTAACATATTTCCCAATTCAGTCTAACGTATTTTTCAAATCTGTCTAACGTTTTCCCCAAGCCTGTCTTACATATTTCCCAAGTCTGTCTAACGTATTTCACAAGTCTGCCTAACAATTTCCCACGTCTGTCTAACATATTTCTCAAGTTTGTCTAACATATTTCTCAAGTCTGTCTCATATTTCCCAAGTCTGTCTTTCATATTTCCCAAGCCTGTCTAACGTATTTCCCAAGTCTGTCTAACGTTTTCCCCAAGTCTGTCTTACGTATTTTCCAAGCCTGTCTAACGTATTTCTGAAGTCTGTCTAACGTTTTCCCCAAGTCTGTCTTACATATTTCCCAAGCCTGTCTAACGTATTTCCCAAGTCTGCCTAACAATTTCCCACGTCTGTCTAACATATTTCTCAAGTCTGTCTAACATATTTCTCAAGTCTGTCTCATATTTCCCAAGTCTGTCTAGCATATTTCCCATGTCTGTGTAACATATTTCCCAAGTCTGTCTAACATATCTCCCCAGCGTGCTTAACATATTTCCCAAGTCTGTCTTAACATATCTCCCAAGTCTGCCCGACATTTCCCCAGCGTGCTTACCATATTTCCCTTTTATTATCTGGCAATCATTACAAAATTAATGTTTTTATCTTAATACTGCTAAAAATATATCAAATTTATTGCTGGTCCAAATTTCCATAGTTTACCTTTATTTAAATTCTTTCTTCCAACCTAATATCGCGGCCAAGCGTTTAATTCAAGTACAAAATGGGAACATAATTGATTCCTTGAAATTATAATAATATAGTAGGTTGTAGAATACAATTTATCATTTTCGTTTTGAAAAATTGAAATAGAATATGTTATAGTGAAATAAATACAGTAAAATGCATAATTATTATTTTAATCAATAATAAACTTTAATCTTGTATATTTACATTGATGTGTTTAGTATATTAAATTAATATTACTTTACGTACGTTTGTTTTTTATTCATATCATTTGGGAAGTAAACCACTTCTGAGTGATATCTTTCAGGAGACGTGTTTCACACTAGATCAATGCCGTGAGTCACAGATAAGACTTTTTTGGATAATAGTTTTCTGCCAAGCAATATAAATAAAAACAATTTTTAAAGAAACCGAGATGTACAACACGAAAACTGCAAATAAAATCTAGTTTTCCATATGTGGCCAATTGCTGTATTTAAGACAACGGCCCAATGGCAGTCGGATGTTTATTAAAGCATAGTGTCATAGAGTAGCTACATTATAGGAATAACTCGTTTCAATGGCGTATGGTTTTGTGTTAAGGATAACTGCGCATATTTTTTATGAAAACAAACCTTGAAACTCGCTGCCATATTTTAGCGTGGGTATTTACTAATGATGTGCTATTGTTAGAAGAAAATAAAAAAAATTCCGAGAATGGCGTGAGCGCTTAATAGCGACGCACTCACAAAAACGCATCCTCATTGTTATCGACAGTAAGCCGTCATTTGTATCTGCAACTGTACCTAGAGCGCGCTGTAAGTTAGTAACATCACCTGTGGATTTCCTTCAGTTTAGGGTGCTTGTACAAATACCGCCGTCCTATTTCAGTTCTCCAGTTGTCTTCAACTCTTGCGAATCTACGTCATTCCATTACAGAGTATTTTAAGCTCCAGAAATGCTTTTCACGCTGTGCAGAAACTGGATTCTGGAATTTCTCTGGTTGGAAGAATTTACATTCCTTTACGTAGGCTACAATTACTTGAGTTAGTTTTTGAATACTAGGCTCTGAGGAATTGGTGAGAATTTAGGATCAGGTGAAGCTATAAAAGAAGGTGATAGGAAGGTGCAAGGAGATTAGTAAAATTAGCATCCTGCCAGCCGTAACCTTTATCTTTCATTACCTTAGTGATCCGTGTCCTATCGAACGTTGGCAATCATCAGCGCTGTTTGAACCTTGTCCACTGCTCTTATATAAAATGTGTCTTGTGCTGACAACCATACCATTGTAAGTTCTTCCACCAAGATGTCCTGCGACGGCTCAGACCTTTTGAGCACTCAATGTTACCTTGTATAATAAGCTGAAGCAGTTGATATTTTTTGCTACGTAAAATATGCTCCTGACTTGAGTATACTGAACAGATAACATCTAGGAACACGGATTCTTAAAGGTTGCTCGATATCACGGCTGTAAAAAAGGCTCCTCGAGACGGCTCTATTCTGGGCTTTATTTCTTGTGTGTAACCTTCGTACGTTATAAACCTCATAAAGGTTTAATAATATTTATTGGAGGAGCTCAAATGTTCACAATTTTGAAAAGATGTCGCGGCTATCCCAATAGAAGAATTTATGGAATTTTTATGGCCCCTCGGCAAGATTTATGGATGGTGATACAAGATTCTGTGGTGCCTGACATTGTAAATTAGGGCTTGCTTCCGTTGACAAAGATGCTTAAAGAAATCTTTTGGAAAAAGGTACTAAACGTTGGAGCAGTAGCACCAGTGCAATACTTCCCTGAACTAGTAGCACTAGGGCAACACTTCCTTAAAATAGTAGCACCAGGGCAATACTTCCTTGGAATGATAGCACTAGGGCAACATTTCCTTGAAATAGTAGCACCAGGGCAATACTTCCCTGAACTAGTAGCACTAGGGCAACACTTCCTTGAAATAGTAGCACCAGGGCAACACTTCCTTGAAATAGTAGCACCAGTGCAATACTTCCCTGAACTAGT
The DNA here is from genome assembly GCA_036971475.1 of Prosapia bicincta. Classification (NCBI taxonomy): domain Eukaryota; kingdom Metazoa; phylum Arthropoda; class Insecta; order Hemiptera; family Cercopidae; genus Prosapia; species Prosapia bicincta. The sequence continues at coordinate 118,708,269 of JBAIZL010000002.1, read as the reverse complement.
AGCACTAGGGCAACACTTCCTTGAAATAGTAGCACCAGGGCAATACTTCCCTGGACTAGTAGCACTACGACAACACTTCCTTGAAATAGTAGCACCAGGGAAATACGTCCTTGGAATGATAGCACTAGGGCAATACTTCCCTGAACTAGTAGCACTAGGGCAACACTTCCTTGAAATAGTAGCACCAGGGCAATACTTCCCTGAACTAGTAGCACTAGGACAACACTTCCTTGAAATAGTAGCACCAGGGCAATACTTCCCTGGACTAGTAGCACTACGACAACACTTCCTTGAAATAGTAGCACCAGGGAAATACGTCCTTGGAATGATAGCACTAGGGCAATACTTCCCTGAACTAGTAGCACTAGGGCAATACTTCCTTGAAATAGTAGCACCAGGGCAATACTTCCCTGAACTAGTAGCACTAGGGCAACACTTCCTTGAAATAGTAGCACCAGGGCAATACTTCCTTGAAATAGTAGCACTAGGGCAATACTTCCCTGAACTAGTAGCACCAGGGCAATACTTCCTTGAAATAGTAGCACCAGGGCAATACTTCCCTGAACTAGTAGCACCAGGGCAATACTTCCCTGAACTAGTAGCACTAGGGCAACACTTCCTTGAAATAGTAGCACCAGGGCAATACTTCCCTGAACTAGTAGCACTAGGGCAACACTTCCTTGAAATAGTAGCACCAGGGCAATACTTCCCTGGACTAGTAGCACTACGACAACACTTCCTTGAAATAGTAGCACCAGGGAAATACGTCCTTGGAATGATAGCACTAGGGCAATACTTCCTTGGAATGATAGCATTACGGAAATACTTCCCTGGACTAGTAGCACCACGACAACACTTCCTTGAAATAGTAGCACCAGGGCAATACTTCCTTGGAATGATAGCACTAGGGCAATACTTCCTTGGAATGATAGCATTACGGCAATACTTCCCTGGACTAGTAGCACTACGGCAACACTTCCTTGAAATAGTAGCACCAGGGCAATACTTCCTTGGAATGATAGCACTAGGGCAATACTTCCTTGGATTGATAGCATTACGGCAATACTTCCCTGGACTAGTAGAACTACGGCAACACTTCCTTGAAATAGTAGTACCAGGGCAATACTTCCTTGGAATGATAGCACTAGGGCAATACTTCCTTGGAATGATAGCATTACGGCAATACTTCCCTGGACTAGTAGCACTACGGCAACACTCCTTGAAATAGTAGCACCAGGGCAATACGTCCTTGGAATGATAGCACTAGGGCAATACTTCCTTGGAATGATAGCATTACGGCAATACTTCCCTGGACTAGTAGCACTACGGCAACACTTCCTTGAAATAGTAGCACCAGGGCAATACTTCCTTGGAATGATAGCACTAGGGCAATACTTTCTTGGATTGATAGCATTACGGCAATACTTCCCTGGACTAGTAGCACTACGGCAACACTTCCTTGAAATAGTAGCACCAGGGCAATACTTCCTTGGAATGATAGCACTAGGGCAATACTTCCTTGGATTGATAGCATTACGGCAATACTTCCCTGGACTAGTAGAACTACGGCAACACTTCCTTGAAATAGTAGTACCAGGGCAATACTTCCTTGGAATGATAGCACTAGGGCAATACTTCCTTGGAATGATAGCATTACGGCAATACTTCCCTGGACTAGTAGCACTACGGCAACACTCCTTGAAATAGTAGCACCAGGGCAATACGTCCTTGGAATGATAGCACTAGGGCAATACTTCCTTGGAATGATAGCATTACGGCAATACTTCCCTGGACTAGTAGCACTACGGCAACACTTCCTTGAAATAGTAGCACCAGGGCAATACTTCCTTGGAATGATAGCACTAGGGCAATACTTTCTTGGATTGATAGCATTACGGCAATACTTCCCTGGACTAGTAGCACTACGGCAACACTCCTTGAAATAGTAGAACCAGGGCAATACTTCCTTGGAATAGTAGTACTAGGGCAACACTCCTTGAAATAGTAGCACTAGGGCAAACTTCCCTGGACTAGTAGCACTAGGGCAACACTTCCTTGAAATAGTAGCACCAGGGCAATACGTCCTTGGAAAGATAGCATTACGGCAATACTTCCTTGGAATAGTAGCACTAGGGCAATACTTGCTTGGGTTAGCGATATTGAAGAGGGCCTCTGTAAAATGTATTGGAAACTGGATGGAGCCGTAATCTGATGGTGAAGATCTGTGAGGCCTTGTTCATTGAATAAACGGGAAGCCCGAGGATCAGGCCTGCAAGATAGCGGCAATAGTATTGTAGTCACATAAAGGACTACGCACCATTTATGTGTTGCTTTACGTAGAGAAGCGCATTCAAGGAAACTCCTCATATCCATTTATAATACATTAGTTATGAACTCTAAATAATGTATTCCTCAATACATTTATAATCTGATTGGTATAATTGCAAGTTAAGAAGGTTTCACCGAATAAACACTAATGGGAACATTACCTTAATGAACAAAGTCTTCTCTTTTTCTTCTAAATAAATATTTGTCAAAAAATTTACGTCTAAGTGTTTTATTCTTACGTAACGCTCGTGTATATGGTCATACATATGTAACTGCGCATTGGCTTTGTGACGCAACCTGGAGCGTCATCCAGTCACCTACTTAACTGCCTTCTATTCAGTTTGTCAACAAAATTAACTTGTTTTGTGTTTGGATTGGTACTATTGCTGCAGCGGTGGAGGAAGGCGCGCTTAGGCATTTAGCGATACTCAGTCCCTGGTAACGTAGGCTACTATAGTGGCAGACGCCGGCAGTCTGCCAAGCTGACACAACCTGGCAAACGTTTTCACATTGTGTTGTGGGGATTTGTTAATTGTTGATTGTGGAACGCTTTCGGCGCAATAAATGAAAGAGTGTTGTTTATTAATAATTATCGCGGCCAATTTAGAACTATGTAAATTGTTTTATCTAACATTAAATAAAAATAGTTTTAAACCGATTGTTTGATACAGTAATTAAAAATTGCTCTAAGCACACTGCGAGAATAACTAACAGCTAATGTCACATATGTGAAGGACGATAGTTGGACCTTCCGATGTGGCTTATTGCATATTTATATTAAAGTAAGATATATCTTTTTATTACCGTTTCTTTAGGGTGGGGATAGCAAGGGTACTGAGAGGGAATTAGTTTACCACAAGTGTGTAACATATCGCTGAATATATTAATTAATTAACTCATATAAATTATTATGCTTCAACCTTTTATATATATATATATATATAAAATTAACTTTAACACTGTTTTCTTGTATTCACTTATGACTTACACTATAAAGTATTTACCCACAAGAATCTTACTCGGTATGTATAAGAGTCGACTTTCGAGGACTTTTAATTATGTGTCCTCATTTTCAAGCAGCAACTGCGAGTCTCAACTGATGCTCGAAAATGAAAACACGTAATCAAAGTCCTCGAAAGTCGACTCGTATACATACCAAATAAGATTCATCTTTAAATACTATATATATATATATATATATATATATATATATATATATATAATACATTAAAAATATTTTAAAAACAAGAATACTTTTAATGAATATATTTATTCAAAGCTTTTCGCCGATAAAATAGTACCAGCATCTTCGGGAAAATAATTATCTAATAAAATTATCTATTTTATATCGGCGAAAAGCTTTGAATAAATATATTCATTAAAAGTATTCTTGTTTTTGAAATATTTTTAATTTATTAACTACATTACAAGAAAACTTATCATCATATTTAATATTATATATATGTTACCACAGTTTTGGCTGAAAAATATGGAACTTGCTTCTTTAACTAATCAGTATGAGTCCAACATTTGTAGTAATTAGTGTGAAATGAACAAACCATACTTTTCCTTTTACAAAAAAATACATAAGAGTATAAAAATAGTGGTAAGAGTTTTTAAAGAGTAAAATTAAATAAATAAATACCAATTTTTAAAAGCTAAATGATCTTACAAGTATAAATATTTCTATTCGCTAGCATGAACATTCGATTTTCGCATCAAGGTAAACGTACTTTCAGAAATAAATTTTTAAAAACACCGTAAGCCCTACGCTTACAGTTTTAATTAAAAATTACAATATTCTGGAGCAGCGAACAAAATTATTTTTCCCTTCAGATTATTACCAAATAAACGTGAGTTTTTAGGTTCACCGAATAAAGTGTCTTAGGAATATTTATTTTGACCATGTAGTCTAATTACGCGCCTAAATAATCACGGGTTTTAGTGTACACTCTGCAATCGTCATGTATTCATTTCTTATTTTATTTTTGATCAAGGTGACAAGTGTCTAAAAATAAGCACGTTACAATGAATATACCATCAAAAATATTTGGAATAAGTATGATTTTACACAAACCATTGTTTTAATTATTAAATCGAATCTTTTATTTTCTGTTAAAATTTTTATTATTACTTTAATAACATTTGTTCACACTCACAAGAAAAAAACAGTACAAAATACATTAGTTGTTTGTGTAGGCAACAAGTGCTTGTAATGAGTGAATTTAGAATACACAATATTACTTTGAATGGTACAGTCCTCTTGTTTTACAGATTTCAAGGTGTCTTCTAAATAATACTATCAATATATACAGTATAACAATTTCATTTGTGGGTGAAATATATATAAGCCCTACAAATGTATATGTAATTATATATATTTATATATATATATAAACGCTTATATCAAACCAAACATATACAAATCAAATTTAGCTACGCATTGTATTAATAATGGACATGAGTTTCCGGAAATAGAAAATATGAAATTAATAAAAGAATTAAATAAAGGTTTAAAAATGAATATATTTGAAACATTGGAAATTTATAAGCATAAAGTTAAAGACAAATTAATTGATGAACAAATTCAAGTGAGATCAAGGCACCAAACTATTTATAAAGTCATTGATGTTATAGAAAAATTTACATAAAGTGCAATACTTATAAACATATGGTCGTTTGTAGCACATATGATTTAATTTTGTAAAAGTATTTTATTAGATAATTATTTTCCTGAAGATGCTGATACTATTTTATCGGCGAAAAGCTTTGAATAAATATATTCATTAAAAGTATTCTTGTTTTTGAAATATTTTTAATTTATATAGGCTATATATAATGCTGATAACGTATTCCTTCACGGATGGAAAAATATGATGAATAGTTACTATCTGGAGTACATCCGTTCGTTTTGCAGTGCATAAAATCGCAGTTCCGACGTTTCGCTAGAATCTCATCCAGCATTGACGATGTGAACCCAACAACAGTAGAAGAGCGAGTCTATGTTTTGGAATAATAGATGGATGGATGGATGGATGGATGGATTGATAGAGAGAAAGAGAGAGAGAGAAAGAGAAAGAGAGGGTGTATTAGTATCTTCAGGAAAAACAATGATATAAGAGGTTATAACATTGTTTTTCCTGAAGATGAAATACATATCCTAGCTGATTACGGAGCCGAAACGTTTGTTCATTCTAGAAAGAATTGAAGGCGGCGCACGCGCATGTGTTAATTAATTTACGGAACATGTTGACCGTCCCTTTAATAAATACTTCATATACAGTTTTTTTTTTTTTTTTTTTTTTTAACTTGGGAGCGGGTTTGAATTGCCCGAAGCACTGCTGCTACCTTAAGGTATATTGTACTTACCTCCCTGATCTAGTCAAATAACCCCTTCCCTCTTACCAGGTTTAGGAGTTTCCTGACTAGAGTTTTACCTTCAGCATCCACCAAAGCCGTTCCATCACCAAAGAGGTTGAAGCGCCTCTCAGCAAGTACTTCACATCTGTAAATAATGTGTGTGGCAGTCTCCAGTTCCTGCCCGCATAATCTGCACACTGGTTCATCTTTGTAGATACCCATTTTATGCAAATGTTTCCTTAGTCCACAGTGTCCCGTGAGTAGACCTGCGACTATCCTCAATTCCTGCCTAGACAGATAGATGAGACTCTTCTGTAGCCCCAAGGAAGGTTTCCTAAGGGTTAGCTTACTGTGTCTCATCCCTTCAGCCCTGATCCAGTGCTCACAGTGTCTTTCAGCCATCCACCTTCGCACTGTCATCTTGACCATGGATTTGGAAATACCTACCGCAGGCTCCGGTCCAATCAGGGGAGTCGAAGACCCCTCCCTGGCCAGCGCATCTGCGGCTTCATTTCCAAGTATTCCCCTATGCCCTGGCACCCAACCTAACTTGATTTGATTGTGCCTTGCCAGAGCTTGTAGGTTAATTAGGCACTCCCTGACTATGGCCGAGGTGACCACGTGTTCGTTTAGTGCCTTAATTGCTGCCTGACTGTCGGAGAAAATAGCAATCCGGGTCCCGTGTGTTTCCCTGCTCTCTATCTCTCCCAGACAGGCATTTATAGCATATACTTCGGCCTGAAAGACAGAGGTATGCCTCCCCAAGGAAAAAACTAGTTCTACCCTTGGGTTTTTACAATACACCCCCGCTCCAGTGCCGAAGTCCATCTTGGAGCCATCTGTGTATCAGATCTGAGCTCCCGATGGTAATGTCCCCGACCATTCCATCATAGTTTGGTGGACCTGGTCAGGTGCAAACATTCGAGTAATGTGGTCGCTGCCCATTTCCAAGACGGGTTCTTTGACCACGCACTCGATACTCATATGTCCCGAGACATCTGGGAGGTTAGCCCAGTTGCTCGAGTTGCGCAATCTCCATGCCGCCAGCCTCGCCTCTTCCCTAAGGACAAGCTCAAGGGGAGGGAGGTTAAGCATTACTTCCATTGCTGCACCTGGTGTAGTTGACATCGCTCCCAGTGTGCACAGACAGGCCAATCTCTGGATAGAGCTCAGTTTAGCTCTTGTCTTTGCCTGGTTGGCCTTTGTCCACCACACCAGAGTTCCATAGGTAATCATAGGTCTTATCACCCTCAGATACATCTAGTGCATCATTGATGGCTTCAGTCCCCATTTCTTACCCACCATTCTTCTCACAGTCATCAGTGCCCTTTTGGCCCTGTTAACTGTCCTCGCAAGATGTGGGTTCCAGGTGAGTTTCCTGTCCAGAGTAACTCCCAGATACTTCACCTCCCCCACAAACTCAAGGTATTCACCAAACAAACGGGGCTTCCTGGTCGTCAGATCTTTTCGCTGTCTGGTGAAGTTAATGAGAGCAGTCTTTTTTGGATTTACCCTAAGGTTCTCCTTTTTACACCACTCTTCAATCAGTCGTAGAGAATTTCTGATTACCTCAAGGACTGTATCAGGGAATCTGCCGAGGATCAGAACAACTATGTCGTCCGCATATCCTAGACAGAAGTACCCATGTTCATTCAGGAGTTCAATAAGGTTGTCAACCACTAGGCACCACAACAGAGGAGAGAGAACCCCTCCCTGTACACAGCCGAGACTTGTCTCCGCCCTTCTGACCTCCCCTGCCACCTCTACAGAAATGCTTCTGTTTGTTAACATGGAACTTATCCAACCACAAGTGGTTGCATCCACTCCATGACGTCTTGCACCACTTACCATCGTCTCCACTGAGGGGTTATTGAAAGCCCCTTCAATGTCGAGGAAGGCACCTATGGCACAACCTTTCTTGGCGATCATTTGCTCAATCCTACCAACCACTTGATGGAGAGCTCCCTCGCAGGATTTCCCCGGTTGATAAGCATACTGGTTCCAATGCAGTGGTTTTATGGCCAAAGAACCCCCCCCCCCCCTAATATGCCTATCAACCAGTTTTTCAAGTCCCTTAAGAACAAAGGACATGTGTGTAATAGGTCTGTATCCTTTCCCTTCCGATTGGTTACTGGTGGGCTTAGGTATAAAGACAACCTTACTAGCTTTCCAGGCTGCCGGCACATGCCCTAAAGCAATGCTTAGCCTGTATAATTTAGTAAGTACCAGTACCAGCAAATCCATTCCCTGCTGCAGCAGCACAGGATAGATCCCATCTGGACCTGGAGATTTGTAGGGTTTAAATGTGCCAATAGCCCATCTTACCCTTTGTGGAGTTACTATCCTCCTTGCCACTTCCCAGTCCTCCCTCTTACCACGTCTTGTGGAGAGTTTGGCAACTGGTTCAGTGTCTGCTCCCCCAAGTTTCCTCAGAATACTGGAAGGGAAATGTGTTCTGATTAATTCTTCCACAGTTTCCCCTGCAGTTTTTGTTATATTTCCCAGTGGGGTTCTTAGCATCCCCACCGGGTTAACTGGGTCCTTAGAGAGCACTTTATGCAGTCGTGCCCCTTCCCGAGTTTTGTCAATCTCTTGACAAAACTCCTTCCAGGATTTCCTGCGTGCTTCTCTAATTGCCCTGTTATATTCGGTTAGTGTTTTCCTATACTGGTCCCACTCCCCGTTCTTTTTTGCTCTATTAAAGATTCTCCTGGTGGTCTTCCGAAGTTTGGCTAGCTTCTTGTTCCACCATGACGGATCCCCTACTTTTCTCCCCTCACTGAGAGGGCAGTTATCAGTAAAGGATTCTACTATAGCCTCGACAACCAATGCGGCAGAGTATTCTAGCTCTCTCCTCCCACCATACTCCAATCCAGCCTCCTCAATCCGAACTCCCAGGTCCCTCCTGTAGGAGTCCCAGTCTGTTCTTCTTGGATCCCTGGTTGGCCGAAGCATGGCTGGATTTAGAGAGATATCATACCTAATATGTCTGTGGTCAGAAGAAGATGGTTCATCCGACACATGCCAGTTTAGTACATACCTAGCCGTCTGGTTCGATGCCACCGTAATGTCCAGGACCTCCTGTCTGGCCCTAGTGACAAACGTCGGCTCTTCCCCCTGATTTAAGACTAGTAAATTCTTGGAGCTAAGATAAGCTAAAAGTTCCTCACCTCTAGTGTTGGTTCCTGTACTTCCCCACGAAGTGTGATGGGAGTTAGCATCCATCCCCACCAGCAGCTCCTCATCCACAGCCCCGTAGCGCTCGACCAGCCTCCTCAGCTCTTGTGTTGGTAGAGCCCCCGCGTAGTCAAAGGGGAGATATGCCGTGGCAAGGTTCAGCCTCTTCATCCTCCCCTCCGCCCGCAGCTCCACCGTCACTGCTATTAAGTCCCTGCAGCAGAAGTCCGTTAGTACAAAAGCACTCAATTCTCTCCTAACCAGGATACACGTCCTGGGAACACCGGAGTCCTTATCGTACAACAACTTACCTCCAGATGTCGCCAGCCCGCATATTCGTCCTCCAGAAATCCATGGCTCCTGGATGAGAACCAAGTCCACCTCTCCCCTGTCCAGCATCCTACACACGACAGCATTCGCCACCCTGCTATGCTGTAGGTTCACTTGGAGGATCTTGATCATTGTTCTGCATAATTTGCAGTCGCCTGGGTCCGCAGAGCAGCCCCAGGACTAGACAGCGTGCTCAACTCTACAGCCACTTCACCGGTTTCTGCAGTCGGCAGCTTGACAGCCGCCCCCGCACCCCCAGTGATGGTTGCCGTTGACACATCTGCTACAGACTCACGGTTTGCCGTCTCATTGGCTCCCGCTGTCTGTGCAGTCTCGAAATCAATTGTTTTACTTACTTGGTCCATTAACGTCCCACGAGTATGGGGGAAATAACGGTCGACCAGAGCAGAGCCCCCACTGCCCTGGCAAGACAACATACAATGAGGTTTTGTCTGGTTCCTCAAGGGGATCATGTGCAACTGCATTTTATACCCTGCAGCCATTCATCCTTCGGCACGATGCCTTCCACCTTGGATTGGGTATTCAGTCACTGACCTTGAAGCACACCCCAAGTTCAGGACATTATTAACTGTTGCTCATGAAGCGAATAGCCTGCTTTACTCTCTTTTTTACAACTGTGTCGTTAGGGTAGTTTCCCGCCCATACTTCACTGTCGCATTGCCTTTGGTTCACCTGGGAGGTGAGAGTAGCATTGTGAGTACTTAATTCCCAACTACCCCAGTCTCCCCAGTCAGAGCAGTTATTTCTACCACCCCCAACCGGTTGACTGACGAGGAGGGATAATTCCTCACCTTTGAACCATAGCCTTGGTCCAGGCCTGCATATTCAGAAACCTTCCGGAATCCTTATTGACAGGTAACCTACATTTCTGTAGGCCGTCCCACTATCCGCCACCTGTGGACCCGCCCGGTTGCTCAGGCCAGCTTGCCGGGTCATATACAGTACTTGGCATTATGCATTGCTAATTAAACAAGGCGCTCCTGTACATGTTATGTTATGCCCAGTGTGCGCTCTTCATTTAGTGTACACCAGCTTAATGTAATTAATTATTTTAATAGGTTCGTAAAAATACATTTCGTTATTTTCCTGTTAAATTAAAGTTATTCATTTTTTAAAAAAGATTTTTGTAGATATTAATTTTTTAACTGATTAAGCTAGTAAAAACAAGAAAAACATTTAGTAATGTGACGGGACTTATATCACTCTGGGCTTACCCAAACCCAATTTTTAATAGACCTAAACGAAAATAATATTCTAGGTTTTAGCCTTTAAAAAGAATAAAATACAATATAATAGGATAACGTTGGTATATTTTGTTTATCGTCTTTTGATAAATAGCTATTTTTTTAGCGATTATGTGACTTTTAGGTTAGGCTGTAGTAGGTTCTTGCTTTTCTTTTACTATTGAGATTGGGGGAAAGATTACGGTTCGGTATCCTACTAAAGTATCTAGTAGGCAGGAAAACCGTGTGATGCCGAGTATCTAGCAGCGGAAGGAAAATATCAAGGCGCCTGGTCGTCTTTACGTAATACAGACAACCTACAAGTATTTCATACTTGATTATTGTCGTATACAAAATAATGTAGTAGATTTAAAATTAGAAATTAATTGTCTATTCTAAGACCAGGGAGGTGGCTTTTGCTTTCGACTAACCAAGGACTGGTGGCTGCAATAACTACGTATATAAGTTGCCTCTTCGGTTGTCGTCCTCTATGTTAGATATGATCGTGTCAATAACCTTGGCCTACAGGTAAAGTGGAAACTCTAAACTTGGTGATCCTGTCATTCCGCTGACTACGATTTCCATTTTTTCTGACAATTTACTGTATTTTAGTCATAAGCTGTTATGATAACCAATGGTTATAGACAAGCAACAATGGTATTTTTTGCATCAATATAATCTACCCGTAAATAATATATTATAACTGAATTTAGAAAGGTATTTGCGCATCCTTTCCGTCTCGGGTTATCAGATATTGGCGGCTGCATAATAACCCGAATGCGTCACCAATTGCGCGTTGTTACGCTGCCTTTTCCAGTGTGAGATATTGACGGGCCACTCGCTTTGCTCTTCAGCTGTCTTCTCCTGTATGATAAATGTACGGGCCACTCGTTTTGGTCTTCAGCTGTCTTCTCCTGTATTGGAATGGACGGGCCATTCGCTTTGGTCTTCAGCTGTCTTCTCCTGTGTGAGAAATGACCCCGGTACATTGATTAAGTGGCAACTCCGCACACGTTCTGTCGCTAGACCGACAAACAAATTCTATTTTCTTTGTCCTCTTAACGTTTTCTAATCGAATAGGCCGTTAATCGACGATATACTTCAGCACCAAGTATATCCTGCTCGATATGATTTAATCGAGAATACAGTAGAATTGAATAAAAAGGTATCTTCGCATCTAAGAGGGAAGTGGAGGGGCCCTTATCTCAGTTTTCGGCTAACCAGAAACCGCCGATTGCCGTTACAACAGTCGTGTATCGTCACTAGCTCGCTTTCACCGTAGGTGATTTTTTCACCAGCTAATGCTAATCTATCATCGGTGCAACGTCGCCCTCGGCCTACGTCCTTACGTGACTGATATCCAAACGCCTTTTTAATTTGTCTGCGTGTCTTATGATTCTTCATAGCTCAGTATTGAGCATTTTAATATATGTTAGTAGTCGAATCATTTTACATACGAGTATGTTGGTGACATGGTCGATACAAGATGTTCGGACACCTCTAAGAGTTTCACATTTTAAAGGCCTTATTTAAACGTTATTCATTAAAATTTCGTAGTCCGTGCTTCCATTCAGAACATTTTTCACTAAACATTTTTGCGAGTCTTTTTAAAAGTTGTATCCTCCGAAAAATGTTTTAAATGCTCACGCAAAAATGTGTGTTTGGAGCAGTTTTGATCAAGTAATTTTGTCTTAAAACACGCCAATTATTTACGTGTTTTTTTTCCATTTGCCGTCGCTATCAAACATGTGTTGTAGTATTTTGGTCGCGATCCCGGTATCTCGTTCGTAGATTTTTTTCACTTGTCAGTGTTTTAACATATTGCGCGGGTAGTCAGACAGATATTTTAGGCACATATATATGTACATTATTATATGATTTTTATTGAACCAAAACATTTTACTTACTTTTTAGTGCGAGTAACGCCGCTTCACTCGCCCCACCCTAAGGTTGCGGACATACTGGAGGCAACTGGTGACGGCAACGCGACGCAGACTTGAGTTGCTTTTCCATAGCATACAGAGTTGCACATATTCAAAGCGAAGTGATAGCAACGTGGCTAGCGAGTGACACAGAAACTAGAGTTGCTCTGGTCAAGACATGCTGTAAACTCGTTTCTCAGTTTCCAGCAGTATTTGTTGTGTTGCGTATGCGTTTCTCAAGAGCGTTACCGTATTTAAATAATTATTATTTTTATTTGTATTTTTTGTGTGTCTGTGTCTTTGAATAGTGCCTTTTATTATACTGCTATAGTATGTCAGAAAAACAAAATATTGCTGGTTCTGGTCATGATTTGTGTATCCAACAACTTCAAGACGATACGAATGATTACCAACCTTTTTAAAATCGACACTTGAACTGTACAATTTTATTAGTTTAAAAACTAATTTTTATTTCATTGCAATTGAATGATATTTTAAGTTTTGCAGTTATACTTAATAAATGAGCAATTAAGCTTAGCTGAGTATTATTGTTAATTTTTCTCCAGCTGAAATCTGTTCTCGCCAATTAGTTGTTTTCTTCTTGATGTTCTTAAATACATGACTTAAAGGTAGTCGTAACAGCTAATGTTCATACGGTAATAATTAAACATTTGTTTGGATAATTTCGTAAATTTTGCGTATTGGCTTTGCCTCGCATTGATGACGTTATAGGGGTGAACACTGAATTGTCTTTTTAGTAAGATTTTTGTAGTTTCATTCTCAAAATATACACAAGAACGGCACCTCTTTTGACAACTAAACTTGCTACTTTATATGGGCAATCGTGTAAACTCACTAGCAACTTTTCTAATAGCAACTCAAGTTTACGTTGTGTTGCAATCACCAGTTGCTTTTTGTATGTCCGCAACCTTAGGGCGGCTCTGTTTCCATTTCGAATAATAAAACTGGAAACACGTAACATCTGAGAAGTAGAGTTAAGCTGTCTGATGCGATCATGCACTTCAACTTATTGAACGATGCTCTCAATCTTTCATATCACATTTACTTTTTCCCATTTTGTGTGTAAAGTTGTCCTTAGATAAATTTACTCATCGTTGAGTTGTCTTTATAAACATTCATTTAGTTTTTGTGTTTGATGTAATGCCCCCCATCACGACGAGCATACTCGCGACGGTGTTGGCGACCATGCTCGCCCGTGTGTGGGGTCTACGAGCATTCCAACCGGCGAGTATGTTCTGTGCGGCGCTCGGCCATCTGTGGACTCGACCAAAATGTTCGCAAGCGTTTTAGGTTTTCGTAGCTTCTGCCACTAGCCAAAAACTGAAGTGTCGCAGCAAGCCGCTATTTACAGCTGATCGACTCTCTCATAGCAGTAATCTGTTTCTCACCGTCTGGAGAAATACGTCGAAGTTTGTCTTCGAAATAGTCTTCAGTCATCCTCAGGTAATTTTTATAATCATTTGGTTCGTTTGCTGCTAGTTCTGCCAACAGAGACATGTAA